>CAJVRM010000175.1:0-87316 GCA_911693285.1 Hymenoscyphus albidus | reverse complement strand
CGGGAGGGGGAGGTTAGGGGTGGGGAGTTTTATACTCCAGTTGCTGTTGTGGGGCAGGGGACTTGGAATAGTTGTGATATGGGAAAGGCGAGAGAGTTGTGGGAGTGGAGTGAGAAGGCTGTTGAGGGGTATTTGAAATGAGGTTATGATTGATGCTTTATATGAATTAGGGAAGTGTAGATTTTGTATGTTACATTCTGAACATATGTGGGTGGTGTATGTTGTATATATGATCTTGTACAAGTGTTTTGTTCATATCACTTTGAACTACATATGATGATCAAACCTTCAAAGGGGTCTCAAGATCCTGTAAGAGATCCAGGTCTCCCAAAAGAAAAAGACTAGCATTGGACATCAGCGTTATCCAACAGTCACGGATACCATTCTAAAATACTACTGGTAAAACTGAACCTCATTTGAAATTGATCTCGGAAATTTAAATATCCAAGTACCGCTCAAACAAAATGAAAACTAAGATGCTATTCAAATCACTAGATCTGATAAGAAAACTCTCGTCCTCTTGCATATCTGAAAAACTCCGCTGGAAGCCTCACTTCTTAAGAACGCGTCAAAGATTAATGCACTAAATTGCTAGTCAATTCGCTATCCCTTTGAGGCTTTAATCGATCAGCGAGCGGTATAGTGGACTAGCAGAATATGATATCAAGATCAAGTAACGAACAAAAGCGTTTTTTTCAACTATATCAGACCCACTCACTTCATCTCAAATTCTCAATTGCCTTTTCGATAGATTGTTTACCTCTCTCTTCTACGTCAGGTCAGAACAAAACACTTCAACATCTCTCCTTTCTCGATCCAGTCTGTACGTGGGCTGACATCCGCGAGCTTTTGCTTCAATCCGTCGCTTTCACGTCCTCGTTCTTCCGAACATGATCCCAAACTGAGATATACAGGCATACAACTCGAAATATGTTATCTTAATAAAGACTCGGATCTCAGATAACTCAGGAAGGCAGCAAAGAAGGTTTTCTCGGCTTTGGTTACTGGTGCTATGCCGGTGGGTGCCAGGCGAATTTTCTCAACACCAGCCAAGTAAAGTAAATAAATGATCACCTCGCTTAATTGACTGTCAATATACTTGGATGTTGAAGACGATGTTGGGATGAGTTTGGTTGTAGATGCGGCGTTTTGGACAGGTTTGAATTTATATGACGGAAGATTAAGGGAGATTTGTGTGGTTAGAGGAAGAGGAATGGGTGTTGGGTTTAATCGATACGCGGGGTTAGTATTTGCTTGCAGTTGCTCCCATAATAGAATATCTCTATTTCGTCTCAGGATCGGTCTTGCCTCCCAGAAGAGAAAATTGTGTTAGAAGTAACCAGTAGGAAGGTGTGCACTCGCTTGACGTTTTAGGTGGTTTTTCTGGGCTCGTACTTGTAAGATTACTGTAGCAATAATCAGGACAATCCCAAAGTGACCTAGAGATTTCGAACAATGGTGGAAGTTTACCAAGGATTACATTTTTCTTTTCTCATGAACGAAGGCAAATATATGATCACTCTCGTGTGACTCTGGTTAGCCATCACGGCGGACACAGAAAGCGGGTGTGTGTTGCAGTGTATCCGCGTCACTTAATGCAAAGGATGTCAAGTTTTCAGTGTTCTGATGATTTCAAGTGACCAAGATGATGAACCTGAATTCCCAACATAACTATAGTAATTGCCTAGCAAGCTTTGAGTTAATTACTTATGAATGGTAACCCAGAATAGAAGAGCTGCGAAAAAACGTGCTGCCAACTTTTGTGTCTACCACTAGCCCGTATACCCCGACTTCCTATACCCGTCCGACCCTGCAGCAGACCGGTACTCTGTATACGAGTTGGAGTTGAGTCTTAGGAAGACGGGCCGCAACTGCACTGCCCTTGCCTATAAATCTCTTATATTAGTAACGAGAAGTATTATGTTCTTTTTTCTGAATACTTATAAGCAATGACGCCTTACTCCTTTCCCACAGAACTCCGTACAATCTTCGGGAATCTTGCATGCTCAATGGCGTTGCGAGGGAGATGAGGGCGAGTTTAACTATTGCGAAACGCATGTTGGAATTTGCCGCTTATATGTGTATGCTCGAGAATGAAACAATCTTCGTATAAGACTCTTTGGAGATTTACGAGGAACGAGTAAAATCTTCCAGTGAAAAGCTGGTATCTGTTACATGCTATTGGATTGTGGATAGACTATTTAATATCTAGGACTTAGCTAGATACTCTCCATCCTCTGAATACACCCCTGATTCCACCCACTCTACAAACCACATTATATTTCTCTTCCTATGTGTCTCAGGAAATCGGATGACGAAAAGGAGGAAACACAATCGTAGGCTAAGTAGACAGCGGTTGGGAGCCATATTAGTGTATCGGGATTCGGCAGAAACTAGACGCTAGGATATCCTCGTTTGTATCTTTAGCATAACTGCCCCCGACCATGTCTTTGAATCGAGTTTCATATGCACGTATTCATCTTATACTTCGTAATGAGGACATACTGTACTTCGGGGTACTTTGGATTATGAGACTAGCTAACTTTACTAGTAGGTTTGTAATGCTGCAATTGCAAGGCTAGGTTAAGTAGAAAAACCATATTCTTACATCACGTATCATGTAGACTCATCTTGTGGTTCGGACATCGCGAAGTACATGTACTTCGGATAATGAGACCGGCAGACTTTCAAAGTAGGTTTGCAATGATGTAGTTGTGAGGCCGGCTTGCGGAAAGTTGCAAATTCCACCTACCAGATGAAAATATTAAGGTGGCATCAATATGAGCATGTACTACAGAAGGCAAAAAGCAGGTATATTCAATTGAGGTAGCAAAGGATGATATGTAGGTAGAGTGTCAATTTATATCCACTGCGCTACCTAGTCCCGAGTGACGTCCAGAATTTACTCCATACCACTTATAACCATCCCTGTACTTCCAGTTGCACACCAACACAGTAGCTTGACAAGATCTCTCTGCGTTTTCATATCGCTATAGACAGATCAATATAAAATTAACAGATCTTTCTGTAGCTGACTAACCCTGTGGAGTACCGTAGGCAAGTACTCTATGAAAACTGTTGAGTGTCTCAACAAACACATGCTCCTCCCCTACAATAGATCTTGGATTAGTAACGAGTCATACCAGTATATCCTTTTTCATGTGTACTTACATGCAAGTCCCAAAACCACCATTATCTGAGCCACAGGGGGGACAATCGCTATTTTTGTTGCACTTGCCGCCTGAGGAGAATGCTGCATTTACAACGCCAGACGGCGTCGCAAGGGCGGCGAGGAAGACTTGCACTGTTGCGAAGCGTATGTTGGAGGTTTCGGGATTTCCTGCTTAGATTTAGGAGGTGATTGAGAATTGGAAGTGAGTATGGAGGGTGTTGTGGGTATGAAGAGAGGAACTTTACTCATATATATATATACCTTTCTTGTGGTCTATCGGCTTTAGATGGCAAGAAGGCAGCCTTGAAAGCCGGATTACAATACTATAATCGCGAGATCGAGTTGTGGAAAGTCACTGCACGAACCCCACCTACGAGACGCAAATATTAAGTTGACCTTAACACGAGCATGTACTCTATCACAGTACTAGCGATTAAGTCTCAACCATATACACTTTTTACACTACAACTCGGCATAATCACCTATAGAAAAAACATAAATTATCACTAGAAAGTCTAGAATACTTTATAAGATTAAGCTTTATATTAATGTTTCCTTCCTTGCTGTCTCTTGAAATTTCTTTGAATAATATAGGGTGTTAAATAAAAGCGTATGAAGTAGTTCATTTTGCGAAAAGTAGTATTATGTTACACCGAAATCGGCCTAAATACGGTACAAAAATGAGTATGTCTACCTAGAAGATCACGATATATTAATGAAGACTTCCTTTACAACTTAACACGTCTATATAAAAGTACTATTAAGATACTTAACTATAAGTACATAGGATAAATCAGGGTTTCGCTTAAAGTGTATATACCAATGGTAATTGGAAACTAGGCAAATCGTCGATTTGTGGTAGGGTTCGACTAAACAGCTCAGACTCAATCGCACCGACTATACATAAGGGAAAAGGCGAGTATGCGACATCATAACAAGCATATATCACCACAAGGCAAAAGGCAAGCATATTGATTTGATTTAGGTGATTTATTGGATTTATCTGATCTTCAAAATTCACTATAGCCTATAGACATATTAATATAAAAACAACAGGCTTTCGTATATCTGACTAAACTTGTAGAGTACCATAGGAAGTGCTTCAAAGAATCTTTAGCACGGACCACATTCTCCGTTCCTACGGAAGATCTCGAATTAGTAACGCGTATCACATATATTCTCTTGCGATGTATACTTACCTGCACTGGGACTCGCCAAATTCGAGGCATCTACCCGAACAGTCCGCGTTGGATTTACATTTGTTTTCAAGAGCACCATTTGCAACGCCAGAAAACGTCGCAAGGGTGATGAGGAAGAATTGGATTGTTGCGAAGCGCATTTTGATGAATTTGTTGCTTGAATGTAGATGTAGTGCTTGAATGTAGATTTGTTGCTTGGATGTAGGTGATTGAGAGTTAGAAATGTTGATAATGGGTATGAAATGGGGGGAGTGTACTTACATATATACACCTCTCGTGGTTAGGCCATAGATAGTAAGAAAGGAACCCTTGGAAATCGGTTTGGAATATCGTCAGGCCTAGTTGTGATCGTGAGGCGAAGTGGCAATCGTGAGGTGGAGTTGCGGAAAGTTTCGGCGCGTTTAGCTTGGAATGTACTTGCAGGGTGCACCATACAAGTTAGAGTTCTACACAGTATGCAAATGCTAACGGGCAACGGGTGACAGAAGCGTTTGGCTCGTACATCGAAAACAAAGCAAACACTACTCCGAGTGTAGTGATCTGGCTTTATTTGAAATGTACTATACAAAATGGAAACGACCGTGTTTGTTAATTCTGAATCTATATTATAACTCGCTTATTCTACCGGATGTAAACACTACTACTTTACCCGTCACTTTATATAAATATATATAAGCATAAATTCAATTTAAAAACAAACTATGGATGGAAATAAGCAAAATAATCAGTTCTTTAAGTAGATTCTAACGGGTGGCTTTAACCACATAGAACAAGGAGTCTGGCTGATTATACTATATGGAGCCAGGTTACATTCGGCAGGACTCTAACAATAGAAGAGAAGCTTATGCTAGGGTTATACCGGTATAACACTAATTTCTGCCCAAATTAGTGAGTTTGCGAGTTAATCTAGGTAAAACCTTTTTCCGGTTATCCTGGCACTCTAGGAGACTCCGAACTCCACACGTATATATATATTCTCTTAAATAATAGATTCGTCTATTAGGTAGTATTTTCGTCTAGTTTATATGTAGCTGTAACAAATCTAACTATTAGCGGTTCCCGTAATCACACGTCTAAGTGGAATACACGTACAATTATAGAATTCTACTAAAACTAAACGGTATTCCTTTCAAATACCTTGAAGATCGTACTCAGTACACTCGATAAGCGCATAGAACTTTACTAAGTTTTGCGAATTCTAGGGTGCCCTACTGAAAAATCTACACTCCATTAATTTGAGCCGAATAGACCGTTACAGACATCTCCTGAAAGACTCTAAGGTTAAGCTTGTCTATGCGAAAAGAGCGTCATTAATATCCACGGTCTTAAACCATGTTCTCAAGGACAACGATCGGCAACTGGTTTTATTTTGCATTCCAGAACCTCTATGGAATATCCCATTCCATTCTCAAGATGGTCTGGAATATTCTCCTTCTAGAAAAGGAATCTGAAGTTTCAGACTAGGTCAGTTAGTCTAGTCCGTTTGACCAATAGAAAACTCTTTAATTCACCAGGTAAATGTACTAGGCCATAGAGTAAATATTTGTACCTTTCGTACCTAGAAGTAGAACACGCTAGTACGTATTAAGGTGTTCTAATTTACGTAGGCTAGGTAGCATGCGACTAAATAACATAGTGAATGACTAACGTGATCGAGCCATTATCTGTTATACTTAACTACCACCGCAATTTACATTAATTAAAGCTCTCTTATCGGTCAAAAAGTAAGATTCATATTCTCTGGGATCCTAAGCACTATCCTCTGAAATACTCCGCTCTATATCAAGAGTCTGGATTGATTCACTTTGGAATGGAATCGCATTTTAGACGCCGAACGTTGCTTAAAGACTTGTAATTTGCTTAGTCACACTTAGCACTTGCTTGCTCTCTATGCTCTCTATGCTCTCTGACTGTTTGAAGTGACATTCACATGGGTATATTTCAAAGAAGGCAAGTAAATTTAATTGGTTTGATCTGCTTTGTAGATTTTTATTGACTTCTCGCATCACCAGACACGCGAACATGGAACCAATAGATCCGCCTATATTTTGACCGATGCCGTGAGAGTCCTACAGAATTGTACTCTATAGGAAATGTTGATATCGATTATTCTGTGCAACCACAAATTCCGCTTCTAAAAGAGCTCTTTGATTAGTAACAAGTAGCGCAAAGTCATTTTTGTATATACTTACTTGCTGCAGTACGTGCCACCCCCTGGAGTACAGGGCTTGCAGTTCGCGGCAGTTGTACATTCTGCATGTGCATCTACAACGCCAGATAGCGTCGCAAGGGCGGCAAGGAAGAGTTTTACTGTTGTGAAGCGCATATCGAACGATTTTCAGGTTTGCAGCTTGAATGTATGTGGTTAAGTGTAGGAGATGACTTGATAATGTTGGAAAGTATGATCCTAGAGAGCGTCTTGGTATAGTATATATATAATCTAATGGTTAGAGCATGATGTAGGTTTGAAGGAGAACAACGACGGACCAACGATGGGAGGCCGAGTTCCAGGAGGTTACAAATAAACGTTATCTAAAAGCCATTCATGCGGTGACGTTCACACTAGCATATGTCGAGGGGAGAAACTTTATTGGATTGGTTACTTGATGGGATTTCATTGATTTTCGCATTATCACTACACGGGAGAACTCGTTACACTGGTCTGGTCAGAGGCGCTATTCGTCCCAGGTGTAACAAACGTTTAAAAGTTAGTAGGTTAACATGGAGCTTCCTAGTGCATAAGGTGTAATACAGGTTAAGAACTTGAATAAGCTTTAACGTTCTTTACGCCTAGGACGAACTAACTAAGGTTATCCTTACGGCGGGATTATTTTGAATGCAACAAACATTCTAGGAAATTGGGAATCAAAAAGGTTTATAACCGAGGTATATCATACTTCGTCCTGGGCGAAACAACTATAACATTTTCAGGGGGGGAGGGGTTGCCTACTGTCAACCTTGGCCACCTTAGGAAAGATACAATTATTTCGCATCGGACGAAGTAGGACGTATCCTTGTTTCGAGGTTTCTCTATAACCACATCAACGACCAAGCAATGAATCCGCCTACCTCATGAGAGAATGGAATTCTAATAAGCAAGTATTGCTCCAGATTCCTTCTTGAGTCTATATATGTGTGCCTCGGTGGCTCCTACTAGAACCCGATATATATGTTTTAATGATCAGGAATTTCGCGACTTCGCGGCTGGATTAGACACTTAGATTCGAGCTAGATTCGAACTAGGAACTTGCTTATAGGTGCGTCACTTTCTCTCGGTGCTACTGGCCGGAGTACCTAGATACTTTTATATTAGAAGGTTTTATCGTTAACAATAAGAGCAGCCCTAGATTAATAATAATATCTGTATCCGATATCATTAATAGAACAATACCTACCTTACTTTGATGAATATACTTTATTAACTAAAACAGTAGAAGAATTTGAACTTTTTAAAATGCTTTCAACTAACAGAGCCTAAGCGAGAGTTACCTCTACATATTGGAGCCTTCCCTCGCTATTTTTTCTACTCTCTAACAGCCGATAAGCCGGATTTACGGGCGGGCGTACGTATATCCCTTCCTACTATCCCCTGGTTGTATCATATGTACGTTTGGATCTTTAGGCCCAAGGCATCCATTCTCGGTCTTGGTAGTGGAGCTTACTTTGACATCAGTACTACCTTAGATGTGCAAAACAAATCGGACCGAGCCGCCGTAGTTTGCCTAGAAACCATTCCGGCTGTTCCGACTAGTTAGATCCAGCTGATCCCCTACAAATTGGCTGTTTTAATATAGATAAGCTTCGCGAAAGACTTGCTTTTGGAAATTATTGCTTAAGTAGGAAATCGTAAACCTAAAAGTCATGATGCAACCAGGGAACAGTACGATGTATGCCCTCGCCTGCGTCCTTATGTGTCATTTGTCCCTACCTCTAAGTCCCTGCCCTAGCTCCCTCTCAATCTTTCTTTACTCTAGGCATATATGTGAGTCAGGAAATAAACAGTAGTTTGTCGAGAAGTGTAGGAAATTGTGAAATAGATTGAATTCAAAGTAATGTGCATGAACCCTTAACCCTCAAATGATGTTGCCCGCCCTTCCTCCAAGAGGTACACCTTGGGGTCATCGTTCAATTGACTCAAACGCTATGAATACATTCATGGATGACTTGCTTTCTGGTGGGATGAGAATTGATGCCTACTCCGTGGTCCCACAGGGCTGTTTCTAATCGACACTGCTAGAAAGATATGGATCTGATGCGAGTCGAAATCGAGTGTTATGCGCATAGACAAGTATCGTTGCTACACAAAGTCCTGTATCAGTAACAAGTACCACATACCCTTTTTCAATAGCAAATTTGAAGCAAGATGACTCACATGCAAAAACGCCGCCCTGGTTCTAGACTGCACATGGTACAGTCTTCGAAAGTGGTACAATTCCCGCCTTGTTTTGATGCACCAGATAGGGTCGCGAGGGCGAGGAGCACGAGTTGCACTAGAACGAATTGCATATTGGATGATTTGTTCCGAGGGTATGTGGGACCGAGAGTAGGAAACGGCTGGGCATGGTCAGAGGATGTGTAGCGGGTGGTTGGTTATATAGGATCAAGTAAATCTGTAATAAGATTACGGAGTGAGGGTCGAATTGCGGATTTGCAGATTTCATCTAAAGACTCGATCTAAGCCACCAACACAAATGTTTGTCAATCCAGGCAATATTTAAATTTGATTTAAGTTACTTGACGGGGTATCATTACCTCTTTGCATTAGTATAGACACATTAACTAGCAATCGCTTGTAATAGATCTGTTTATTTCTAACCTACGCGATCCATTGTGCTAGCGTACACGAGGATACGCGCCTTTGACAAAAACCTGCCTACGTTAGCGTCGTTTTCTGGCCAGTTAAAGCCAAGTTTAAGGGTACTACGTTGACGTAATTTCCTTTAACAGTGCTCGTACTGTATTATACTCGTATAAGTCGACTAGTGGTCGTGTATCATAGGCACAGACAATGCTTGTTGCTACAACACCAGTTCTGTATCGGTAACAATTACCACATATATACCCCTTTCCAATAAAGATTCAAAACAGAAGTATGTATCTAAAGGGAAATCCCAATGTAATTATAACCGCAATCAATTTACGACGGTTATGAACCCGGCGTACAACAGTTATATATAGATTAAGATAGTACTAATATAGTTATAAGTATTTATAGTGGTTACTACCTTTATTACAACACCCTAACAAATTAAATATAAGGGGTTTCCCTCAAGGTACTAAGTAGGTAGGTATGAAAATGAAAACATAGAATAGTTGTTGTTAGGATTGCCCAGGTGGCCGATGTAGCCCCACCACATCTCACTTTAAATCTACTCGAGTAAACCCGGTTCATGGACCGTAGGGAGTAGGGACATTGAGGCTAAATCTTCATCCCGAGTCCAGAACCAGAAGCCATTTTCCCCATCCTCTACAATCACCCATTCTGTATTCTAAAACCTCCAATCACGAAGCTTCCATCAAGCAAAGCAAAAGAAACAACGCACCTCGGCCAAATTTCTCCACACCCGAGAACAATAATGCCCAGCCCAGTCATCGGCAGCCAAGGCGGCGAAAATCGGGGAAACGTTGTACGAGCCTCCAAAAAGCCATGTAACACCCCTGAAGCCCCTCTAGCGCGGGGTAATCTTTTATGGGTTGTGGTGTGACTTCTGTGAGAATCACCTGTTTTCCCATCTGAAAAGTTTGGCCATCTACCAATCGTAGGCTTCTGGATGAGATCTAGATGGTAACACGACATGATTAATCGCGTGGGATTGGCGAAGGCGGGTGAAGAGATTATTAGGGATTTGATGATAAGCTTTGGGGGATTCTGTTTTATGGGAGTTGTTTTGTTGGGGGTTTTTCTCTTCCTTTTGTATATTTTTACTTGCTTGAAATACTCTTCTTTTGGACATTGTATCTACGCATATCCTTTTCAGGCCACCAGATACTTCAATACTTGCATAGAATCTTCACATCGTCCTACGCCCTACGCTTGTCATATCCAGTCAAAAGATTTACCAATTTCCCTCGTAACTTTGCTGCGAAATCTCCATAAACAACCATGAGCATGCCTTTCAATACCCCCGCTATTCTGCGCACACCATATACCATACAACCCGTCCCACGAGATCTTATCCTCTCTTCTCCAAAGTCCACACGCGATGATGAACCTCATATTCTTTGGGTTGGATGCAGTGACAGCTCAGTTATGGAGACAGATTCCCTGAATGTGGGGAGAGCCGAGATGTTTGTACATAGAAACCTGGGACACCTTCTGAGCAATGGAGATCTGAGTAGTAGAAGTGCTGTCGAGTGGAGCGTAGAGTTGTTGAAGGTACGTCTAAGCTACAGCTCCATATGATTTAGTATGCATCATCGGCTAGCAAGCTGCGTTGGGTCGCGAGCAGTGTATGGGAGGATTTTTGGGAACTTCAAAGCTTGAACAACTTTCAATAACGTATTGAAGAACTGTGTATCAGATAGACAGCAGGGATTCGTACTAACACATTCTGAACAGGTTGACCACATCGTCGTCTGCGGCCACTACGGCTGTGCAATGCTCCAACAACAAGAACACGAATCCCTCAAAACCCCAAACACCTGGTATAAGTAAGGTTCACCTTATCCCCATATTATTACTTACTCTCCCCATTCTCTTGCTAAAGACCCCTACCACCAGAGACGTAGCCCAACTCCATCGCCACCACACCCTCGACCTGTCAGAAAAGCACATTGTCCTTCCTGAACATGATCTCCAACACCGATTCGAGGATATCTACGTCCTGGCAGAGGTAGACTGGCTAAAGCGACAGCCGTTGGTTAAGAAGGCTATGGAAGAGAGGGGGATGCAGATTCATGCTTTTGTGTGGGATGAGGAGACGAATGGTTGTGTGCAGCTTATCGCTGGGAAGCCTGATTTGTCATAATTTGATAACTTTGGCGGAGGCGTGTGTTGTAACTATTTTGGAGTATTTGTGTGGCGTCAGCCTCAGCAGCTATCACCAAAGGGACCCGAAGGCTCTTTTTTGCGGTTAGGAGATCTTTTTGTGGGTAAATGCTTGTATGTTTTTATTCGCGGGAAGTATTGTTTGAATAGAATTATTATCTGACTTGTATCTTCTGAATAAGCTTGTCCCATTTCTCTCTGATAACAGAGCCAATAAACCAAAGTCTAATTAATGAGACGCTTTTTTTGTCTCTACAGCTCCAAGAGTTTAGTATTTATTATCTACCTTAGCGGAAGTGGGAGGAGAGTATTAGGGAAGTTATACACAAGTATAAGGTGTGAATATAAATTTTGGGAAGGGTAGAGGGGACTAGGGAGTAGGGTTGTATATCAAGGTAGAAGAAGAGGGAAGAGGTTAGCTTGTATAGAAGATATCCTAAGGTGAATCCATGTTGCTAAAATAGGGTTCTCATTGTTAGTATCCATTTCCTTACTTTTTTACTCTCCTAGAGAGGAGTTCGTATATACACGTAACAAAAACCAAATATCAAAACCAATAATAAGTAAGTTCTTGAACGTTGCAGGTAACATTAAAGAGTAACATGGTGTTTTTTTATATGGCTTGAGGACGAACAACAGGCAAGAGCTAGCGGCGGGCCAGGAATGATTAACAAGTTCATATTTCGTGCCTTAGAGTAGGAGGCGTACGCTAGAGCCCTAATGGGTCTCATTTCCTTGCCCCTACCCTATTTTATACATCACCATTTGTATCGGCTGAGCAGTTGGGCACAAATGAATTAGCCTTTATATTTTTCTGTTTTTAATAAATAGGAATAAAAAGAGCGTTGTGGTAATCTGAGGCTCTCTGAACCCCATGTGCTAGTCTCATATGTGCCCCCGCTCCCCCCCTTCCCCCCCTTTTCCCTCGTAGGCATTATGTAGGACGAACGTGAATATGAAACAAGTTTTATAGCTAGGCTAAGCTGGAATTAAGAATGAAGAATTTCAAGGAGAGCGAAGTAAGTAGATTTTAGACCGGTATATACGATACCCTAATGTTACCGGACGAATAGCTATCGCTTGAATAAATTCGCTTAATTGTCCAGATTGTTTGGTCTCTGGTGGTCTCAACGAAACGCTATATAGACGGTATTTGCTAGCAACGTCTATTTTTCACTTTCCATACTACGTGGGAGTAGTGTAGAGTTCGGAATTAGCTAGCTGTCTTTTGTTACTATCGCAATTAGTACTATTTCCCGCCACTTTGCTATATTAGCCACCTATTAAGACATGAACCTAATAAAGAATGTTTATATAAGATGTAAGATATATTATAAGACTCAGCATGAGAAGAATTGGACAAATATAGTGATTTGCTTGGTGGATAAATATAGTTTATATTGAACTCTATAGTTGATTATAAAAGAATGCTGGACTTGATAACACTGGCGAGTGTATTTTACTTTGCTCGCTTAATTCCCTTTCTTCATTTTTAAGATTCTTAAGTATGACTGAGCCTCACTTGTGGTCTGTCAAGGGGTAACTGATGCTCTGAATATTTAGACAATCTTTCTAGTCTTAAATAATGTTACATTGACAGTACTCAAAAAGAAACGGACTATCTATATCTCCTGACTTGACTTGCGTTAGCACGTATCTAGACTGAGTGCGAAGTTATTACTATAATCTTGTTACTCCTTATTGGGCCATAGTTCTTGCGAGAGTTGTTCTAACCTCACTAGCACCCCTGGCGATGTGTTTATTCCATTCTTTGAACTCAAATATTCAAATAAGTGTTTGTGACCCCTGTGAGGGTACAGACGTGGAGGAAGCGATGTGGCCCGTGCCCTTGGAACTGTAAATAGCCTCAGATCTTACGATCACTTCCACTCTTTGTAGACAATTTAGTTCTTACGCATACAGTTGACCTTGTCGCTATCGCACCCTTACAACCCCCAATGACTGTATAATCCGACGAAGTGTAACCCTTCAGATTTACAATATTAACATCACCTGAGTTTACTTCAAGCAAGTCTTGTGCGAGTCTAAGGTACCTACGAAGGGCAGCGATATGCGCCACTGTTTGCCCATATCTTGGGTTAAATTAGATGAGGTAACATTGGATTCTCAGATGAGTGAATGTTCCGTCGTCAGCAGTACATGTTTGGTAATGCCGCACTTCATATTGTGAGAGTACATTTGCTAATCAGATACATATAAGATTAGGTTCTAATTGTCTAAAATAATAACGTCTTATAACTTTTAACCAATAACAGGCCTAGAATCGCAATCAATCAGTCAGAAAAACGGGGCAAATAACTTGATAACATATTAACTCTCGATATGTAAGGTTTCTTTTCTTCTTAAAGCAAACTTTTGACGTGTGGAATAGTATCCAGTGTTCTGATTAATATCGTATTTGTCTTACTCTTCTCCATCCTCTCTATCCAGGAGACTTCCCAAAAAAACAGCCAAGAAACTTAGGACAATAGTAATGACCTTTAAGAAATAAAGCGAAGCTGTTTTGCATAAGCTTTTAGCTAACGTACTTCATAAGGAGTCCGGATTTATAAGCAGTCCGGATTTTTTACCCCACCATCCAACTTTTAAAAACCATAGAACTTTAACCACTTAATATTTATTTATATAAACTATACTATCTTTCTTATTCTCGATCTGGGCACCTAGGAGCAGTATGCGCTAGTGATCTACATATAATACAGGTTCGTGGTGCACGAATTCGTGGTTCAATTAGCGGGGCCACAGCTTCATCCAAAACCATATTATCACTATTTTGAATAAGTTCCCTCCCTTCCTGACCTGTAAGAACACCCCCAGTAGCAATATATTGACGTCGCACAGTCTTCTTCTTCTTTTGACGTTCAGATTCAGCTCGTAAACGTCGATTTTCCTCTGCCAAAACCGTAGCTGATTGCATAGCCATCTTACACCCTTTAACCAATTGATCTAATGCAATAGCAGTAGGGCTTGAGAGAACGTTTGTACGTCGTTTAATAGATGCTTTAATTGTCTGGGTTTGCTGATCTGCCTCATATGTATTATGGGGTGTCTCAGGGACCCAAGGTAGTAGGTTTGGAGAAAGTAAAGGAGGAGTAGGCGTATGTAATTGAGTATGTAATTTACTCAATACTTGATCTGGGTTGTACGGGACAAGGCCAGTAGTTGCGAATCCATTACAGATTGTGTTTTTGACCATAGTGCTTGTACGGGCTACACGATATATTGAAAGGAAGTCTGGTTTATCGATATGATATGTGCCGGCTCGTACTAGCTCCTCGACTCCTCGTCCATAAAGTCGCTTTAAAACTGCAAAGCAACTAACATCTAATGGCTGTAAAAGATGAGATGAGTGCGGTGGCATACAAAGCGTTATGATGTTATGTTCTGAACAGAAAAGATCGAATTCGGGAGTAGAATGACTACCATGGCCATCGAGGATTAAAAGTCGATATACTCCTTTTACACGGTCCTTGGTATATTTCTCAAATACGTCTGAAAGCCACTTAAGACCTAAGGAATCATTGGTCCACCCTTTATCACTAAGTGCAATTGTCCAATCTGCTGGTAATTGATCTGTATACCAAGTCGATATATGCACCTTGCCCTCAAATATAACCATTGGAGGCAACACCCATCCATCTGCACAAATTGATTCGACAACTGTAACCCATTCGCGATTCCCTGGTTGTATATGAATAGCCCGTCCTGTATATTCTGACCCTGTAACAACTTTTGCGGTCGCAATTACTCCCATCTGAAAGCCAGTCTCGTCGAAATTGTATATATCCTCCGCTAGTATACCATATTTCGCAACAATATTATGTACTAATCGAAACCAATCTCGGATAATCGTAGGATCCTCGCATTTTGCGCGCTTATAGTCGTATTTACGAGTGTATTTCGTCCGTAAAGAGTCGTGGCGCTTTATAAAGTTGTCAACCCAGCATTTTCCGACAATAATTCGACCTACTCCAGTTCGCTTTTCCAGTAGTAAATCGGCCATTTGGCGTATCGAATCTTTCCGTACTGGCAGACCTCTAGCTTCCATTGATAACATCCATTGTATAAGTGCTGATTCCTCGAGGTCGGTGAGTTTCTGGTTTCAGGGTCGGAAATCGCGTTGTGGAATAGCTCCCTTGACGCGGTCGTAAGTAGTAGAATATGGCGCATCGTACCTTGTACAAGCTGCTTTTAAGCTTGTAAATTGACCCTTATTGTATGCACTGATTGCAAGAGCAATTTGACCTTCTTTTCGAGACATTTGAACAATAATTGGGTAAGTTATGTAGATTGAAAGTGTGTAGGGTGGTCAATGGTGGGGTAAAAAATCCGGACTGCTTATAAATCCGGACTCCTTATGAAGTACGTTAGGTATACCTAACGACAATGTACTGTATAAAATTGAAGTTTTAGGCTTTTCTCAAATAAATCGTGGTTTTCCTTGGTTTTAGAAAGCCGCACTCCTGCCCCCCAGGAAAGAGGGTTAATATTAGAGTGAGTAAAGAAAGGGAAGTTACCAAACAGTACTGTAAAGCCTATTGCACCTACTGGCTAATCTATCCAGAAAATTTACAAGTTGCAACCTAATAAGCGAGAGAATAACACACTCCACGTTTTGTTGTTTACAGGTCCACCCATAATACCCCTATACCTTTACATGTCTTAGGAATATCCAGCTCTTACCTCTATTCTTGAAAATCCTGCAATAATCAAGTTTATATAATACAATCCCCGTGAACCGGTTACCAAGAAATTGAGCCGCACGATCCACCTGGCACCTAAATCTCGCTCAAGCTCTGGAGACCCCTGCCTGCCACTCGAACCAGCATCCCCAAACGCCGCGCTTGAGTATCTTGGCTTCGTTCATAAGTCAAGCTCTGTCCAGCTTATTTTAAAGCTTTCTTTGAACCTCCATCAATTTTGTTGTCACCACAAAAATGGCACGAACAAAACAGACTGCACGCAAATCCCAATCTACAGACACATCTCTTGAAATCCAAAAGGGAGCCAAAAAAAGGACTGCAGGCGAGGCGAACGTGGCAGGCGAAACTCCTCAAAAACGCGCTGCGATCCAACAAACTGTCAACCCAGCTGCCAGCTCAAGCTCCTCATCAATCCCACAATATGTCTACGCAGTAATTTATTCCTCGATGAAAGTCTACACCGGCGACTATGAAGACCATTACGGTGGAGGAGATGAAGAAAAGCCCGAAGTCCTTGCTGTCTACTCTGACGTGGATGATGCGAACAGAAGAGTTGTACGGGAATATGGGGAATGGGATGGGACAGTAAATCCCCATGAGGAGTCTTCATTTGATTTCACAGGCCCTTCATATGAGTGGCAGGTTGACTCGGATAATGACATAGAGGGTAGGAAAGTTGCTATTGAGAAGTGGACTCTCTACGGCCCTGGATCTGAGCCAGTGAAAAAGCGGGAAAGGTTGATTCCAGGGGAAGAGGGATTTGATGATGAAGAATCGGACGATTGATCTTTGATAGAAGCAATCCGTTATTTGAGATTCGAGCGTATTAAGATTGGAGGTTTTCTGAGGACTCTCCACTCGCTATTCCTGAAAAGGGCATCAAAGCCAAAAGAATGCAGATAAATAGTGGATGGCGGGAAGTTTTATTGTTTGTAAAGGACTCTATCATAAGTGTAACAACTTGGCGATTTCCCTTGCGTCTGTTCTGGGTTGAAGAATATCGGAGGGAGTCATGATTCACCATCCTGGGCTTTCAAAATTCAGAAGATATACGCCATGACTACAGCTAGAATATCATGAAATCTTGATCTCAGCCAAGCCGCTCTATCCTCGCGTACCACTTGTGTGGTCATGAAATACTTGAGCGTACAAGAGAATTGGGGTTCGAAGCAGAGTATTTCGAAATTTTGCGTAGCTCGGTTTTTCTGCTGTTCTGCAGTGCTGTCAAATGACTTATACCAATATTATTCCTTCCCTCGCAAAACCAAATCAATACCGTCCCTGAACCCAAATCGCTAAATCATCCAGATCCCGCTCAGTGACTTCCAACTCTAAGAAAAACAAACAGCCAACATCCCAATCGTAGCAGGTAGCGTCTGAATAAGCATAATCTTGGGCTTCACAGTGATCCCTCCATAAAACCCGGCAACAGCAACACACCCCAAGAAGAACAATTGAATCTGACTGCCGAAATACGCAACAGGATGTGCTAAACCCCATCCCAGTCCTGCGGCCAAGAATCCGTTGTAGAGCCCTTGGTTTGCTGCGAGTCCTTGAGTTTGCTTTGCATATTCCAGCTTCGTACCAAATGCTTTCATCGCCCGAGGCTTAGTCCAGAAGAACATCTCGAGAGCCATGATATAAACGTGAAGACCAGCGACGAAGCCTACGGGAATACAGGAAAGAGGAGGCATCTTTTGAGCTGTGGCGGGAAATTTGTGAGGTTTGTGAGATAGTGAGAGATATTTGAGAGTTATGTTTTGGTCTTGTCAATTGGACATGAAAACTGAGAGATGATAGAAGTTCGACACAGAACAAACAGGGCCCAGAGCATTTATATCTGTGAGAGTTCATCTCCTCAAACTCTAAAAGATGGACACCTCTCCATATGGCATGAGGGTATTTAAAGATGATCCGTCCGAGGCTCGGACGCCCCGCGAAGGATTCCACTCTCGTCTGGTCGGCCTGAGATGGGAAGAAATCATTCACGTGACCTGGCGATGGATCGCGACTCGGCGAAGTACCAGGATTCCGACGCGTCAGTTCGCGACATCATCGATTTTATCATCCACCCCATCCAATGTGAGAAAGCCAGGAATCCCCATCATTGCTTATCCGACAACCAAGTGTCCAAGATGCCTGTGTATGTTTCAATCCATTTTCGACGTGAACTCTCTTATCTGACTGTTGTAGACCTGGTGAGCAGCATTTGGCTTCAGGCGGGCGAACAGCCATAACAAACCCATTTGAAGAAGTGCGACCGCGAATCTCTGAATACACCGCCCAAGAAATTATTACCCTGCAAACAAGGCTTGATAAACAACTCGGTCCGGAATACATTTCTTCGAGAGCGGGGCCTGGAGGCCAGAAAATCCACTACTTGGCGGGGGAGAAATGTATCCAACTCGCGAATGAAGTTCTGGGTTTCAATGGCTGGTCAAGTCAGATTAGGGACTTGCAGGTTGACTATGTCGATGAGAATCCACAGACTGGAAAGGTTTCCCTGGGGCTGTCCGTTGTCGTTAGGGTCACACTTCGAGATGGAACATACCATGAGGATTTGGGTTATGGGCATATTGAGAACGCAAAGGGCAAAGCCGCTGCATTCGAGAAATCGAAGAAAGAGGCCACCACAGATGGGCTGAAGCGAGCACTACGTATGTTTGGAAATGTGCTGGGCAATTGCATCAAGGATAAGGATTATTTGCAAAAGGTTCTAAAGGTCAAAGTACCTGCACCGAAATGGGATGTCGACAATTTACATCGCCACTCCACATTTGCTGCTCCGGTTAAGCAGGAAGCTGTGGCTACAAAAGCAATCGACGAGAAGCCCCACAATGCATCCAATGGAAGCAGCACCAGTAACAATAGTAGGTCGAGTCCGGAGTTTTACTCAATGGTTTGACTAACGCCATTTGTAGCCCCGACCGATACCTTTGATGACGAATTCGGAGGTATGTACTGCGCAGCCAATTGTATGGTTTTTCATCTGACCTTCCATAGATTTTGACGAAGCAGATTTCAATGTGGCAGACCCCGATTCCCACCCTGATGAAGTCGTGCTTCCGGCGCCAGCGGCTGCCTCGCATCATTTTCCCGGACAAAACAATAACCCAAACATAAATGCGAAACCTCAGAACCAAACTCGTCCTCCCCAGATCAGATCACAGTCTATGGCTGCCCCACCAGGCCGTCCGCAGGCTGGAAATGCTCCAAATACGAACCCCCAAACACCAAATGCAGGATTCAGCAGATCCACATCCGGTGCTGGAGCCCAATCGTTCCGGCCTCCTCAAGAAAATGGTCCTCAATCACGGCCCATTCCCCAAGGCCCCCCTCACCCAGTTGTCAAAAGAGTTTTAAACCAACCAAGTCGCAGCAACGGCATGGGTTCAGCTCCCGTATCTCCCGCACGTCCGCCCACTGATGATCTGGACTCTGTCGGTCTCCCTCCCCAAGGAGCAGGATTCTTTTCCGCCCGCGGAGTAGCAGGAGTAATAGGCAAAAACGGAAATGGTGATAACGCAGATCCCAACGCACCACCACTTCCAATCCCAGCAAACATCGCAGCATTCAATCCCAACCTGGAATCGCCCTCCATACGACGCTCTGAAGGTGTAGACCACAAGTCTTCGAAGCCTCTAGGCAGAGATGGAAAGCATATTCCCTCACCCTCACCAGCTGTAGGTGCGCGAAATATCATCAATCCCAAGCTGGATACCACGAGACGGATTGGGGCACCGGGCAGTCCGAGTCCTATGGCCAATAGGAATATGTACAAGCCGCCCTCGAAGAGACCTGTTGACTCGAGGGCGCCGCTTGTGGATTTACCTGCTAATGGTCATTTGGGGGGAGGTGATGTGGGAGGTGATGCTAAGAGACAGAGAATGAATGGTTGAGTAGCTTTGTTGGGGAGGCAAAACATACATGGGCGCGATGCCAGGGAACCTTTTGGGTGTGGCGTTTTTGGGGCTTGTGTGTATTATCGAGTTCGATATTTGGCGTGCTGGGCGTATGTGTGCTGGGCTTGTATGATGGGAAATAGATTACCAGTTTCTTCAAGACTCGCTTTAAGTAGAGTGGCACAAAGGTTGCTAGATCTCGCTTGGGGGGGTAAGAAGCTACAAGTAAGGTGGAATACTTTCACAAATAAAATTTTCATTTCACAGTAATCAAAAGCTTTGTCATATTCTCATGTAAATTTTGTCTGGGTATATGCCAGTCAATCATGAAACCATTCCTGAATCCTATCAGACCATCGTAATGTGACCAAGGAAATCATTATGTATAACGCCGCCATATGCCGCAACCATACCAGTAATACTTGATTAAACTCAACGCCCAAGTCTTTACTCACTCATCCCCTCTCAACCATTCATTTGACAATCAAGACGGCACTAGGGACTAAACCAGCCTCCTTGAGAGTCTTTCCAAAGTCAACAGCTCCACTAAAAGTCTTCCTAGGAAAAGTCATAGTGAAACTCTCAACCTTAGGAGCTCCGTCGGCCTCAAGAGCCTGAGCAACTTCAAAAAGAGTAGCCTCGACCCCAAAAGTCTTCTGGACAGTACCGCTGGCGGATTGCAGTCTCAATCGTGCTTCTGTGTGAACGGTAGGCTTTCTCTCAGCAGCTGGAATGGGTGCTGCTACCGGCTCAGCAGCCTGTGCTATTTGACGACCCTCTCGCTCAGCCTTGACTTTTTCGGCCTTGAGACGGCGTTCTTCCTTGTCGGCCTCGATCTTTTCCTTGATACGTCTCTTTGCTGCGGCGTCGGCGATTTTTTCCTCACGCTTCTTGGCGGCAATCTTGATTTGTTCTTGTTTTGCGAGATTCTCCTTGATATCTTGAATCTCGCGGGTAGACTTTTGGCGGATTTTCTGGAGAGACTGTTAGTATCGAGACACATACATATCAAGTGGTGCTGCTATTGTTCCCGGAGAAAGATACACCAGAGAACTGGAAGTATTTGCCCGCAAGAACGGAGTAAACGTAGAGGAGAAAATAGAAAGGTGTCACATACCTCGTTCTTACGTTGCTCTTCCTTGTCGATGACTGCTTGCTTGGCTCGCTTCTCTTCTGCCTTTGCTCTGAGCTCTGCAAGTTTTATCTTCTTTTCCTCCTCAGTCATAGGCGCAATTTCTTCCGTGGACTCTCCGAAATCTACGTGACCTCTGTGGAGTTTTTTAGCTTTTTGTGTTTCCCTAATCCCGGGAATCAACATACGTCTTACTAGCGTGGAGCTCAGCCTGCCCCATGCTTCTGAGTTTCTTTCCACACTCATTGCATACAAGTGATTTAGCAATCTCGCCATCCTTTAATACATCTGGTTCGACGTTGGGGTTTGTCTCGTCCGCAGCGACGGGACCAGAGATCTCCTCTATGGATTTGTCTTGGTTGTCCTCGAGCCATTGCAAGGCATCTTGAACTGTACATCATTAGCAATTGATCGCACGAGTAGAATACGAATAGCTTACGTCCACCTGTCTTCTTGACTGCTAACTCTGCGCGTTCCTTTTGGAAGCCCATCTCCAAGAGCTGGCTCAAATCTGAAGGAGTTGCCATGGTGGGGTAATGATGTAGATGGTGGGCTGTAGGTGGTAGTTTGGAGTCGGATTTGGTTTCTCTGGGAGATGTGTGAAGATGTTGTGGAAAGATTTGGGAAAAGAGAGGCCCGTCACCAGTTTTAATAAGAGAAGGCAGTCAGTCACTGGTGGAGTGAAATGACTTGTGCTAAGTGAATGGATTTCTGGTGGTTTGTCTGGTACTGGTATTATGATGTCTGATGTCTAATTTGCCCCAAAGCCGAGCTTTCCCAGGCAGCGATTGGCCCAACTAGCGCGAACCTGGACCCGGCTCACACTGGAGCTGACTCCCTGACACTCCCTGGGCATTGGTAGCGTCAATGACGTTCCCCAGAATCATTGCGACTCAAACCACCATCCACCTCCTAATCGCCCAAAACCAGTCCACCAGTTCACCCTTCCCCTTCTACTAGACCAATCCGCTGTCTAGTCCACAGTCTCTGTGCAAGCACCACACTATACACCATTTGCTCTTGCGCTGCCAGCACCCTGGTGCCACACCATTCCATCTGCATCTTCAACCCGACAGACACTGACACCATTTCGGCGCGCCGGCAGACTCAGACTGAACGGGAGCTCCGCTGGTTTGGTCGGCGGCCTCTTTGAACCTTGCCCAAGCACCAAAACACCACGTATTGCTCTTCACGCAATTTGATACCCCAATAATTCCCACAACCACCAAACCCGCCATCATGTCTGTTGAGATTGATCCTCAGGAGCTCGCCTTCCAGCGTATGTCATTTCGCCATCATTTTGAGTGTCGCTAACTCAGGGCGCAGGGCCATTCACGCAGGAGGTGTCGCAAACTCTCAAGATCAGAAACCCAAATCACACACCTATTGCTTTCAAGGTACGCGGCTCTCTTGATCTACTCGAGGCGCTCAAGCTGCTAACTACGATGGAATCTACAGGTCAAAACTACCGCCCCAAAGCAGTACGTCCTACTCGATCCCGAGCATCCCAGGTGCCGTCCGTTAACAAGGTATCTAGGTACTGCGTCCGCCCCAACTCCGGCCGAGTCGAACCAGGAAAGGAGGTCGAGGTTACTGGTATGTGCACATATATGCGAATTTTTGCAAGGAGAGTTATTCGAGTACTGACGGGTTGCCCTGTAGTTCTTTTGCAGGCTATGAAACAGGAACCGCCTCTTGAAGCAAAATGTAGGGACAAGTTCTTGGTTCAATCCGTCGCAATCACCGCCGATAAGGAATTTGACGACACCGCATCAATCGTAGGATTCTTTCTGCTTGCTTCTGGAAAAGTTACTGACTTTCCACTAGTGGCAACATGTTGATGCTGCTGAGAAATCTTCCGTTCAAGAGAAGAAGATCCGGGTTGTCTATCTTGCCCCCGCAAGCCCATCAGGAGGAGCAGTCACACCAATGAGAAATGGAGTCAATGGAGAATCTAATGGTGCTGTAAGTTCCACTGTAGCTTCCTATCTTCAGGTAGCTCTGTAGCCTGTAGCTCCTCATCCTGACTATTCACTAAACCACTTCCCTATGCAGAATGAGACATCTTCGATCGCACCACCACAATATGGCAATGCTCGATCACCATCCCCAGAGGCAACATACACACCCGAAACTTCTCGACGATCTCTCGCTCCTTCAGTTGTTCCAACCTCTAAGCTTGAAGACGAGCCAAGCAACGCAAAATCCCTCGGTGATGCCAAAGCTTCGGCTTTCAACCCCGCCTCTGGCAAGTCTTCTGTAGGGGGAGCAGCCACTGTAGGCTCGACCGTTGCAGCAGCTGTACCACTCTCGTATGACGAACTCAAGGCTCAATTGGCGGATGCAAAGGCTACAATTTCCAGCTACGGAAACGAGGCGGGTCTGCGGATGCGAAAGGTTGCTGCTGGTGAGACGTCAAATGCGACAGTGAACGATGTAGCACACCGAGTTCAGGCTTCACAAGGGGGGGTCCCACTACAAATTGTTGCGGCACTTTGCTTGCTCAGTTTCTTGTTGGCTTATGCCTTCTTTTAGATAATTTCCACTTCAGCCTGTTTCCGTTGGCTTTGCTTTTGTACTATGCATGCTGGTACTGCAGGTCAACTGGTGTATTTCCGGGTGCTAAATAGGGGTGTAAGATGGGTGGTGTTTCTTTTGGGTGTGCGTGGGGGAAAAACGTATGTAACACACATCAACTCTCTTTCTTTTGTCTTCTTTCCGTCACATAGTCCATGGGGGTATTCTACGAATTTATTCGATAGGGTTTTCGCTTGTTTTTCCCCCTCTTGGAGCAATGAGACGAGCATGTGGATAGCAAGAAGAAATTGGCGGAGGAAGAAAGAGTGACCAAGAATGAGAGGAGAAATTCAGATGGGGTAGATCAAGGAATAGTACAGTAGCAAGCGTTCCATTAATTAATTTTTCACAAATGCTCTACGGTTTTTTTCCCTCCGCTGTCAGCAGTCTCGTGCTGCTGATTTCAATGAGTACCAAAGTGATGCTGGATGATATTTGAAAGTGCTCTCACCTGCCTTAAACTTCCTTGGATAGTGAGGATAGTGTCGGTGGATATTAATCCCTTGTACAGAGATAGGGGATTAGACGTAAAACTGTCAATTCCTACATTATTCCTCGAATTGTACCTATTTCCCTGTTGCAAACACGATGACGGATGTTTGTTTTCTCTTAGCCTAACGTCGAGGCGTCTCGCTTTCCCGTTGTCGGTCTACTAATCTTCATTTTTGACTTTGGGACCTGGATTAGTATTGGTTTTGTGGGTTTAGTGGGAATTTGGGAGCTAGAGGTGATTTGATGGCTGATGGCTGAAATACGGAGTAGGATGGTAGGAAGTGAGAAGGTCTAGCCTCTAGGCTGAATTAAGGGACTAAGTGATGGGGGTTGGAGTCGTGATTTGGGGGGGTTATTTGATGGTTAGTTAAGACTTTTATCTTGACATGTCTTGGTTTAAAGACCTTATATATCGGTAATCGTGGAAATTTCTGAGGATTCTTTAGGGATGGGTGATCAATAAGTATATAGTTTTATATTCATGTAAGAATACAAACGAGTACCAAGATCTAACGGGATCGAGACTTACAGTAAAACCTTGCCTAGCTTTAGGCTCCTCGCTAAGTCACTAAGTGATTCTCTTAGGCTCCTTCTTGGGTTCAGGTGTTTCTTTTCATTTGGTCAGTGACCAGGAGAGATTTTGACTGACCTGAACTGAAGTGTTGAAAACCTAGGTATGATTTACGATCCCGTTGGGGATTCTATACGGTGAGCCTGGGTAGGGGGGAATAAGCGAGTTTTTGTTCTAGGGTTAATGGTTCAAACCGTTTAGATTGTTTAGATTGTTCATATGAAGAGACTTGAGAATCGAACAGAACGTTTACGTATAATTCTATCGAAAAGATCTTAGTTATACCCACATAGTACATCCCTAAAACAAGTTATACACCCCACCATAAATAACTCATTCATGCCTCAACCCCCTCATCCACCCATCCACCATCCCCAATCCAAACCCCACTCACTCATCACCCATCCCCCATCCCCACTCTCCACCCCTCCTCCAGGAACCAACCTCTCCCTTCTCTACACCTCCTCCGACCCCCTCCCCAAAACCCTCCATCCTTATCTCCACCCACACCCCCTCCATCTCACACTCCTTATCCACCCACCATCCATACATCTCCCCATCCCCTTCAAACGTAAAAATGCTAGCCTCCGGACCATCCCACTCTTCCCACTCCCACACCACCTCCGACTCGCATCTCCAAGGTCCGCATACTGTAATGATCTCGTCCCCCTCGTCTCGCTCGTTGTCCTCGGGGTAGTTACCTGTGTAGACAGGGATGGATCGCTGGATGACGGCGTAGATGTATTGGGTTTCGTTCTTGGGCTTGGTGCTTAATGTTATACCTTTGGTTGCTGGGTGAATACTAGGACGTTTTGCTTGAGAAGATTCATCGGAGAGGTTGGCCTGATCCGCGGTTCTTTTCTTGGTGATTGTGGTGGAGGAGGAACTTGATTTCTTCTTTGCTGTAGATGAAGAGCCCATTGTGACTGGTGAAGCTCTTGGTATAGCGAGTTTTGGAAGTCATTCAAGTTGTACTTATATAGAAGGCATGGTCAACTGCAAAGCACCTAACTGTCTAGTGAAAAATACCACTACTGGATCGGTAATGTGTAACCAAGTCAATTTTTATTGTGAGTTTTGAAAGAGAGAGCCGCAGAAGCAATCTGACCAATAAATTTACAGAACCAAATAATTTCAGTGAAGCGATATCGCGCCAATAGAGACACCATTACTACCCCATTGCAATTACATCATTTTTGTGCTAGATCTGAGTCCAAAAGTTTCTGTAACCTTATGGCTGTAGTGATCATTCCTTAACTACTCCTCTCCGCTCAACAAGCCGTGTTGTCATTGCTGCCGTTTGTGCATCGTACCCGTCCAAGGGTTTTTCCCAGTGTCTACCTCTTAGTGAGCGTCCACGAATTGCCCGACGTTCAACGTATACGCAATTTCCTTCTCGGTCTTCAGTACGAGAAGGCGCTACCTAGTAGCAATGTCTTTGTCCTGGTATAAAATTGCCACCTCTCATTGTCATCGCGTCGTCGGTTTCCCACAGAAGTCTGACATGGTCGTTTGCAGCTTCGAGATCAGAGTAACAACCTTTCAATGCCGGTTCTTTGCCATGTTCCGGGAACAAAATGATTCTGTCCCAACGAGAAGAAGGAGTATGTTAGGACAGTCTAGGGATACGCGTCTCGAAAACAAGATAGACAAACTGATCCTCTTCCTCGCCCATCACACCTTGGAGGTTCCGTGCGGAATTAGCGACTTGGGTAATAGCTGTCGAGGCGTCTTCAATTGCGGTATTCACAACGTGCATCGCCGAATTCATTGTTGAACGAAAAGGATCTCTGCAGTGTGGAAAGATTAGCATTCGGTGGCTTCTGGTCGCTCAGGATCATAAATCACCTACCCAGCCCACGGAAAAATAGCTTGATAATGTGCTTCTTCAAGAAGTTTCTCGCCTAACTCGCCTTCGGGGTTCCGTGCGTGATTAGAGGCATGGGTGATGGCAGTGGAGGCTTTTGCAATGGCGGTATTCAGATTGTTTATCGTGACATCTATTGCACGGTGGGGATTTCTGTGTAAAAATTAGCATTTAGTGGCTTTCGATCGCCCAGGTTCATGAATCACGTACCGGAACCGCGAATTTTCTGTAGCAAGGCCTGCAGCACTCGCACTTCTCTTGCGTGTACGATCAACAGGTCGCTCACTGACAAATTCGACTTCATCATCAGGCGGAGGTTCGTTGGCTGCATTGTGGCCAGCAAGTCGAGAGCTCGAAGGTCCCGGTCTGCCGAGCTGCAAATCACAATAAGTTCTGAACGGAAGGGCGGATCTGACTCCTCTCTGTGACTTACCAGGTCGTGGGGCTTTGATTGATGAGGCATTTCGAATTGTCCCAGCAGCAACGATTCGATGTGGCGTTTGGAGTGTGTCTGTTGCTGCTTGGATTATTGAGGTTGGGTTGTTGAGGCTGGATTGTTGAGGAAGAGAAGAGGAGGAAGAGGAAGTGGGCTTCAAGTTAAGTGCTCGTAGACCGACAACTCGCTCCTTCCCTTTCTGATTTCCAACAACTTCTTGAGCAAGAACAACGTCACGGGGTCGAGTTACACCTGCAGGTGCAAGTCCAGGCTGTTCCTTCCACTTTGAATTCTATCTGCTCTTCGACTTGAACCTCCTCTTGCTCCATCGATTTGAAGTCTCGCGACGCTAGAGTACCCTGTAGTACCTCAAGTCGGGATGAGGTTCCAAGTGGCAGGAACTTGCCAAACAATCTGGGAAACTGATATTGCTGGCCGAGGAGAGTGCAGGTAATTAATTTATGGGCATGAGATTCCGAGGTCTTTGAATGTGAAAATCTTGGTATAGATATACATGGAAAGAGCTTGGGACTTCAGCCTCCGCAACATGACAGCTCCTCGGTAAATTGCCTGCAATGTACTTGCCAACACAATCAGAGGGCAACCTGTCAGGTACGATAGACCGCCATATTTCGCGGATAAGATACATGATGACATCTGCTGGTTCTTTAGCATGTGTTCGTCGAGTATGTTTGAGCATCAACAGAACGCTATTCGCCGCTTCTCCAAGCTCAAGACAGTGAGAACTACCACCCATCAAATGTACCACCACAGTACGGCTCATATCTTAATAGTACCCTCCCTAATCCTTCGACAAAGATCCTCAAGTTTAACACCAATCCACTCAAAATCCTCAAACTCCAAATAAATCTGCCCACTCAACCTAACCCACAAAACCCCCCTATGCAAACCAATCTGCAAATACGTATCAAACTCCTGAAAAGCAACAGCATTAACCAACACTCCAATCCTCGAAGCATAATGGATACTGAACTCTCCCTTCCCAATGGGCTCCCCGTCAGCTTTGAAAGTGAGAGGAAGTCGTACGTTGGTAAAACAGCACTTGTTCATGGAACCACTTTGGTTGACCATGGTTTCTGTTCCTAGGATTTCGGCTACGCGGGTTCCTCCTTTGGAAGCGAGGTTCCAGCTGTAGCTACGGATTGCTTCTTCGCCGGAACAGATTTCGTTGCGGAACTTGAGCGCGGCGGGGATGCAGCAGTAGGGTGAGTAGCCTATTGTTGCTACAAACTCGAAGAGCATTACGAAATCGGATTTTTGGATGAGTGATGTATTTGGTTCTGATGGAGGACGGTAGCCATGAGATGTTGGCAAGCAAGTCCGTATGAGATGTTGGTTCCGGAATGGGACGTAGAATACTGCGCAGCCGCGAGGTGTGTAAAGCCATCTAAACAGCATCAGCAGTGAGTGAAGAAACAGCCCAAGTGCTTCCAAAGATTTACAGAATGAAACGTTTAAGAGAAAACGAGACTCACTTATGACAATTACTAATAAAAAAGTCCGGCGATACTTTTCCCAAATGCTTCAAATCAATATGACCAATCCCGTGAGCTCCATCTATCAGACTAAGAACCCCCAACTCTCTACAAGCCCCAACCAACTCTTCCCACGGCATCCTCACACCAGGAAAGGTAAGGACAGTATCAAACATCGCAATCTTCACATTCAACCCCTCACTCCTGACAACCTCCACCATCTCCCGAAACCTCCTCACTACCTCCTCATCCTCAACCGGATACTCAAGCACCACACTCCTCGCCCTCAACGGCCCCATCTCCCCAATCGAAAAAATCGTCTTCTCACACGAATCATAAATCGTACTAAAATGCACAATCACATCCCCCTCCTCAAACCTCAAATTGCGCAGGACAGTGTTAATCCCCGTCGTAGCATTCGGTACGAAAACTATTTCGTCCACCGGAGCTCCCAGGAGGGGCGCAACGGCTTCGCGCGACGCATCGATTAGTTTGGGGAGGTCAAAGACGATGAATGTGTCTGGACGCTCGGCTTCGAGCTTTTGGAGCTCACGCTGCTATTCTTGGACGAAGATGGGGAAGGCGCCGAAGGAGCCGTGGTTTAAGGGTGTGTAGGAGGGGGAGAATGCGAAGTGGGTGTCTCGCATTCGTTTGCCGTAGGGGGCTTTGCGTGTCATTTTGGGATGAGGGGATGGGTTTCTTGTCAATTTCTTTTGGTTGGTGGTGGTTGATGTTGAGCATGTGGTTTCCAGATACGGGAGTTTAGAAATTGATGGGGACACCTGCGCACGTTAATTGGCTGGAATTGTTATACTGTAGTAGTTACGACTGAGTACTATATTCTGTAGATACTGTAGATACTGTAGATATTGTAGATAATACCAGATTGCTTGATCTAGAAATCCAAGCAATTCAAAAATCGTCATACACTCACAAATTTCCGTGTCTACTTTTTTCTCTTCCCTGGAGACTGTATATTCCCATTAGGTAACATGCTCTACCAAAGCTTCACGTTTTCACTCTCCCCTCCATAACATAATGTTACTCCTAGATAAGGCCCAATGGACAAATCTTTGTAGTCTAAAGAAAATTCATCCATAGAGTGGGTTTCTCACCAGGCGCTCCCCTGTCCTTGTAGTATCGACTTTGGAGGTGGATATTTTGCCATTTTGATTTTGAGGAGATGTTTAAAGTTGAGTGTATTTTATCTCTTTTCTTTCCTTTGGTGGGTTTGGGAGGAGTTTGGCAAAGGATTGAGTGAATGTACGAGTGTTGTAATGTGGGTGGATACTGCTCCTTGCTTTACCTACCTAGGTACATGTATAATCCATCCTCCTTTCTCGCTTACAAAAGCGTGAGTCGAGCAGAGCAACGTGAGATAATGTATTTGCTGCCACTTTTCTTATCTGCTGGCAACCTTCCTCATTTTGGATATTGCTGACGAATATAGAAGCTGAATTCTCTCTTCCGGACAGTCTTAAAATGAATTCCTCATTCAAAGCCCTTACCTAATTCTAGTCTCAATTTTCGACCGATCTTTATCAGGAATCTCTCGGTAAGCACCGTTGAAGTGTCTGACGACATTACACATCCCCTCGTAATTTCACAGATCAATTCCAATTAGCAAGTTTAATGTTAATTTATGGTTGAGGTCAACACTAATTTGTCCTTCATGGACGCAATCCTCCCACTGAACATCATCTTTCAATCAGTCACACCAAGTGAAAGATGCTATCATACTATTTCCGCACTACTTTAGAGGTTGAGGCTACTCATATTCGAGTACGGAGTCAAGATCATAATGTGCGTGATGATGGCTGGATTTACGCTCATCCCCGTCATTAAGATCCAGCTGCCTGGAAGAATTGTACGTCGACCACAGTACCGAGAGTACGTCCGAAGTACCTATACACTTGCTTGGTATTGACAATGGGGCACAGCGGGGGGGGATGGGGATGAGAATGATGGGGAAAATGGAATCCCATGTCCACCCCTGCTCCATCCAGGGGGTCCAAGCCAAGTCGGTTTTCCTCAACAATGTGAAGTTTTTCAGTCGGATTTCAACGCAATCTACAGTGTTGAGGTATCTATCTATTAGTGGGTTATGTCACGTAGTGCAGATTGGACAATTCGTGCTTTTACGCCGCGGTATCGGGAGAAGACCATTTTCGCCCTAGAACAGGATTGTAGTACGAAGACGGTACGAATGGTACGGATACTGTAGTGACTACTCGAGTACAGTACATGAGTAATACTTGTACGGTAGCCACGAGCAACAGAATGGAACTTGGATTGAGGTACAAAGTAAATTTAGAGCAGTTTGTGTATGAAGTATACTACACCATGAATCAGGCAACATGAATTCTTTCCTCTGCCTCAATTTGATTGTGATTGCTGCCATTGGCAATGCAGTCTACCAGGGTTCCCCTGCAATCTGGGCGCACAAAGGAACCCTTCCGACGCCCCCAAAAAATCAGATATACTTTCTTGAAGCTTTGGAAGGAGCTGTTGGCACGAAACATGGGCGAGCTCTTCCCCAGCGCACCATCAACGCTCCACTAATGCACAGCAACGCTCCTCTCTCTCAGTGGCCGAGAACGGAGAAAGGCCACCTCAAGCCGCATAATCTCCAGTCGTGCCTCATGATTAAGGCAGCGTATGCATAGAATAAGCTACCTGCCTGAGTACGTGAACGCTAAACCCCACCAAGCCAAAGATCCACCAACCCCTCCCCTCGATATCGTTTTCGTTCCATCTGCTTCCTCGCACACACCGCTTCTCCTTCTTCCTCTCTCCTCTTTAACCCATCTCTTCTTCTACTACTCCATTGCCATTACTCTGATCTATCCAGAGTGATTGATTGCTCTTCATCTTCTTTCTTTCTTCTTTGATCTTGATATCAAGATTCGGAAGTTCCCTTCATCGTACCCCTCCATCTACAGAGGATTCCATCACGCAATCGGCGTTGACACCATCGTGAACAAATTTTCTCTTTCTCCCTCAACACGAACCTCAACCGCCACCATGGTTCAATCGTGAGTACTCCCAATGATCGTTGATGCCAGCATGCTAATATTCCATCTTCTGCAGATCCATCCTCGGTTTCCCTCGCATGGGTGTCAACCGTGACTTGAAGAAGGCCACTGAAGCATACTGGGGAGGCAAGCTCTCTCAAGCTGAGCTCCTCGCTGAGGGCAAGAGACTCCGTTTGGAGCACTGGAACATCCAAAAGAAGGCCTGTGTCGATGTTATCCCAAGCAACGACTTCGCTCTCTACGATCAAGTCCTCACTCACATCCAAGATTTCGGCGTAAGTTCTGGCTCTCAAGTGAATCATCTTGCGATGCTAATTGTATCCTCTCTGCACAGGCCGCCCCTCCTAGATACACAAGCCAAGGCCTCGATGCTGTTGACGAATACTTTGCTATGGGTCGTGGTCACCAGAAGGATGGTGTTGACGTGCCAAGTTTGGAAATGGTGAAGTGGTTTGACTCCAACTACCACTACGTCAAGCCAACTTTCCAAGATGGACAAACCTTCAAGCTCAACCCAAACCCAAAGGCTGTTGTTGAGTTCCTCGAGGCCAAGGAGGCTGGTATCATTACCCGTCCTGTTCTTGTCGGCCCAGTCTCTTTCCTTGCTCTCGGAAAGCCAGACCGTGACCAATCCGTTGACCCAATTGACCTCCTTGAGAAGCTCATCCCAATCTATGAGGAGATCCTCACCAAGCTCAAGGCTGCTGGTGCTGAAACTGTTCAAATCGACGAGCCAACTCTAGTTTTCGATTTGCCATCCAAGGTCAAGGCTGCTTTCAAGCCAACGTACCAAAAGTTTGCCAGCCTAGGCGACAAAATCCCCAAGCTCGTTTTCGCTACCTACTTTGGTGATATTGTTCACAACATTGATGCCGTTCCAACTGGCGTCTACGCTGTCCACGTCGACTTGGTCCGGAACCCAGAGCAGCTCGACACTGTCATTGGTGCTTTAGGACCAAAGACTATCCTCTCTGCTGGTGTTGTTGATGGCCGTAACATCTGGAAGACCAACCTCAAGAAGGCTATTGAGACTGTTGAGACTGCAATTCAAAAGCTCGGCAAAGACCGTGTCATTGTTGCTACCTCCAGCTCCCTTCTCCACACCCCACACACCCTCGCAAGCGAGAAGAAGCTTGACCCCGAGATCGCTGATTGGTTCTCTTTCGCCGTTGAAAAGGCATCCGAGGTCGCCGTTATTGCCAAGGCTGTCACCGAAGGCCCAGCTGCTGTTCGTGCTGAGCTAGAGGCCAACGCTAAATCAGTTCAAGCCCGTGCCAGCTCCAGCCGCACCAACGACCCCAAGGTCAAGGAGCGTCAATCCAAGATTACCCCCGATTTCTACAAGCGCAAGAGCGAGTTCCCTGTCCGTATCGCTGCTCAAGAAAAGTCATTAGGCCTTCCTCTTTTCCCAACCACTACCATCGGTTCTTTCCCTCAAACCAAGGAGATCCGTATCCAGCGTAACAAGTTCACCAAGGGTGAGATCACTGCTGAGGAGTACGAGAAGTTCATCGAGAGTGAGATCAGAGATGTCGTCAAGATCCAAGAGGAGCTTGACCTTGATGTCTACGTTCACGGTGAACCTGAGCGAAATGACATGGTGCAATACTTCGGTGAGCGCCTCGATGGTTATGCCTTCACCACCCACGCCTGGGTTCAATCTTACGGATCTCGATGCGTTCGTCCTCCAATCGTTGTTGGTGACATCTCTCGTCCTGCACCAATGACTGTTAAGGAGTCCAAATACGCCGTCTCCATTTCCAAGAAGCCAATGAAGGGTATGTTGACTGGTCCAATCACCTGTCTCCGTTGGTCATTCCCTCGTGACGATGTCCATCAATCCGTCCAAGCCGAGCAACTTGCTCTTGCTCTCCGTGATGAGGTTGTTGATCTCGAGGCTGCTGGTGTCTATGTCATCCAAGTCGATGAGCCAGCTCTCCGTGAGGGTCTTCCTCTCCGTGCTGGCAAGGAGCGTGAGGCATACCTCGACTGGGCTGTCAAGTCTTTCCGTCTCTCCGTTTCCGGTGTTCAAGACTCCACTCAGATCCACTCTCACTTCTGTTACTCTGAGTTCCAGGATTTCTTCCACGCCATTGCTGCTCTTGACGCTGATGTTCTCTCTATTGAGAACAGCAAATCTGATGCCAAGCTTCTCAAGGTCTTTGTTGATGAGGCATACCCACGTCACATCGGTCCAGGTGTCTATGACATCCACTCTCCTCGTGTTCCAAGCGAGCAAGAGATCAAGGACAGAATTGAGGAGATGTTGCAATTCCTCAAGCCAGAGCAACTTTGGATCGATCCTGACTGTGGTCTTAAGACTCGTCAATGGGCTGAGACCAAGGCTGCTTTGACCAACATGGTGAACGCCGCCAAGTTCTTCCGTGCCAAATATGCCAAATAGAGGCACTATTTGCTTTTAATATTTCTTTTTGTATGGGGATTTACGACATAATGGACTTGAGGTCTTTTGAACCTAACAGTGGAGACGATCTCAACATCGGCGTTTCTGGTCAGGTATGAAGATAAAAGTTTTTAAAGTGTCATGAGTAGCGGGTTTGTGAATTTCAACAGCATTGGGCGGGGCGGGAAATGATGATCCATATCAACCGGACATCTAAGATGGTATTGGGCAAGGCGTTTTGATCAGCGGTGAAGACTTTGACTTTTGAAATCACTTGTGAAATACGGGAGTAAAGCATGTGCTCTTGAGGATGGTGATCCTCGTAGAATATCGACGGATGTGAAAAAGGATTAGAAAATATAACCCTCTTCAACCGGGAATCAGATGTTCTTTGTATAATTGCTTGTGACTGGTGAATTGAATGTGAGTTGAATGTAACTACTAGAGCTCAATGTCTGTTCTAGAAATAGCTTTCCTTAGATCGTTGTCGAGACTCCTTCTACTTTAGTAAGTTTCACTACTTCCAGAAAAGCAGCGTATTTTCGCAGCTTTACTACTTTTACGTCCCCGGAGAGAGTATATACCTAGAGGTTGGTTTTCTACTCTCTTTTCTTTGGTACTCTCAGCTCGTAATAAATAGGCTGCTCCGTATAGAAGTAAAAACAGGGGTTTAGAGAATCTATCCTCTTTTATTAGCTTTATATAGTTATAAAAACTTTTCATTCTTCTAGCTATCTAGAAGAACTAGAGAGTTTTATTATTTGAGAGGGAAAATCTAGGTAATATAAAGGTAAGTTATTAATTAGATTTATTTATCTATTAGTATTCATAAATTAGATCGGGATTCGGGACCGGGATATCTTCGTTTACCGCTGCTCCACTCTTTCCTTCCCCACCGTATCCCCCACTATTTCTAATACCGCTGAATTTTTGAATAAGCAATCCACCGGCATCGCAAAAATCACGATATACAAACAAACGGTCGGGTGGTGTAGTTGGTTATCACATCTCGTTAACATTGGTTAACCATATTCCGAGAAGGTCCTGGGATCGAGCCCCAGCCTGATCAGTGATTTGTTGGGTTTGTCTTTTTGGGGGGCTTTTTTGGGTGGGGGGGTAGGGAAGGGGTTTGGAATTATGGGGTTTTGGTGGTTTGGGTGGTTCTGTTTTTTTGAGGGCGGGGAGTGTAGGGAGGAGTGGTATGGGGGGTGACTCAAGGGTGAGTGTGAGGGTAGGGTAGGGAAANTTCTCTTTGGGTGGGGGGGTAGGGAAGGGGTTTGGAATTATGGGGTTTTGGTGGTTTGGGTGGTTCTGTTTTTTTGAGGGCGGGGAGTGTAGGGAGGAGTGGTATGGGGGGTGACTCAAGGGTGAGTGTGAGGGTAGGGTAGGGAAAGGTGGGGGAGGTGCGGTGGGTGTAAGGTGGGTGTGAGGTGTGCACGTGTGATGAAGGATGGGAAGGGAAATCTGCGGGGAGAGTCTTGATTTTTTAAAAATTTGGGGATTTGGGGAAATGCGAGGGATTCCGGAATGGAGATGGGAAAGCGAGAACCGATTGTACAAGTCCTGGGCAAGGTAAAAAATCTTCTAGGCGGAATTTATATTCGGAGGTAAGGTTGTAATGAGAAGAGCGAGGGGAGACGGGTAGAGTGAGATTTGGATTCTTGTGAGCTGGCTTTTGTTAGGATTTGGAGATTATGGAAGTATGGGAGTCTTGTGCCTTGTCTTTTGGTTCTGGGAAGTTTTTTCTTATAGTAATTCCTGAGATTACTGTAGGAGTAAGGGAGGGGAGACTAGAGAAGTATACTTATAAGCTATTCGAGAATACAAATATATTCGGGAATATTTTATTAAATGATATTACACTAGGAGAATAAAATAAGATCTATGGTATGAATTTATTCACGAAGGAGAACTATGGATCAAAGCCTTCTTGGAAAAAAAGCTTACTCTATCTCCTCTCCGCTCTTCTCCGCGGCTCCGCCCCACGTACTTCTATTTTAGACGTCTTAATCTCCACAGCAGGACTTTATTGAGCCCATGTATCAAGGATCATTGCTACACAGCCTTGCTTGCCTTCTTATTCTCAACGAAAAATACAAAATATATGCGAATCCATGCGGGATTACTGGTCGCTAAAGTAGATCTCGACTCTTGGCGATCTTGTTTTGACGAAAATCAAGTTACAGCCTCGCAGGGCGTCGTTTGACCCGCTTCCTGAGGAGTGGAGTCCCGTTAAGTGCACGGTTTAAATGGATGATACCACCAGGGGTTGTCAGAATTCTGGGCGCAGCGTCGGATTTTGGCCGAAAACACACCAAAAACTGCGTTTTCACATCCCTATAACTCTGCGAATTCGTATTAGAACTATATATAATATCTTATATATAAACTCTTTAGAGTATATAGATAAAGTGCATATACGAAAACTTTCTTTAAAACCTAATATGTTAAGAGATATTCTAGTAGAGAGTTTCCTCCTACTAAATTCCCTAGTAAATTTATTAGTCTTATACTACTTAAGTTAACTTACTTTTATTAAGATTCTGAATTGTACAAGTTATAGCTATGATACGTCTCTATTATAGAATTTAGTTACAAGCTATTAAGATTACCCTTTATTTTATTATAATTTAGTAAAGTAGGGTGTTTTTAGTGTGTTTTCGGCTAAAATCCGACGCTGCGCCCAGAATTCTGACGACCCCTGGTGATACGGTATTACGGACAATCACTGGCTGATCTTGCCAATCCAGCATTGGTACATAATTAGATGGGAGAGCTCGGAATTACATTCTCTTTTTCTCTTTCCTTTCTTTCACCCCGCCACCTTTTGTTTTCTTCCTTCTTTTCTTGCTTTAGATTTTTGCAGTATTCGAGTCTTTTCAGTCTTTACATTCGTTTATTTGTTGTTTTCTCTCTCTGTTTTACTTTCAACCACTTTCTTTGAAGAACCTGTTTGTTAATTTTCAACCGCCAATATGCAACTCATTAACTTCCCAACTATTCTTCTCCTCGCCGCTTCTATCTTGTCAACTACAGCTCTTCCTATCGAGTACGTTCACTCGTCATATTAATCCCATTATTGACTAACAATCAACTAGATCCGAAGCTGCAGCACTTGAAAACCGCGGCCTTTTCGGCAAACCGCCTCCTAGTAATCCAACCATGCTAAATGGCATCCCAATGCCTAAAGAGGAAAACAAATTCTGGTACTGGCTCAACGGCATCCCATTATCTCCCCGACCCAAAGAGGGACCACCAAAACACCCTACCCCGAAACAAGCACCGATTCAAAAGCGCCTCACGAACCCCTTTGCCAAAAAGACTGCTCCGAAACTAGTGGCATCCCGGTTCCTGCTCAGAAAAGCAAGTGGTCGTATATAAGGAGTGGCGTCCCACTTGCTCTTCGACCAAGCAGGAAGGCATACGCCAAGCCAGCGAAGCGCGCTCTGCTCGCCGATGCGTTGATAAGACTTGGTTTGAAGAGTAAGCCTAAGGCCAGACCTGGGACTCCGGGGTTCATCAATGAACAAGCTGCGGCGAGAGCTTATGCTGCGAAAGCTGCGAAAGCTGCTCAGAAGCCGAAGGGGCTTAAGAAAATCTTTGGTAGAGATGGGGAGATGAAGTCTGAAGGTGAGAACTTTGAGGGCTGAGAGATGCTGTTGAGGATAAGGATGAGGAAGAGACTGTCGAGGGCGAGGAGGAAGTTGCTGAGGGAAAGCAGAGCGATGCTCCTGAGCTTGAATGGAGGAATAGCAGAGCTTAAAGAGAAGCTCAGTAATGGCCTTGGAGAATGGAAATCCTCCTCAGAGCAGGGCAAAAAGGCTTCAGGCTAACAGCACTACGAAAGCAAGCCGATAAGAGTATTGTTCATAACTTGAGAGATCAGAGCTTGAGAACAGACTTCTATCACGGTGCGCCATATTCTACTACTTACGACCGCGTCAAGGGAGCTATTCCACAACGCGATTTCCGACCCCGAAACCAGAAACTCACCGACCTCGAGGAATCAGCACTTATACAATGGATGTTATCAATGGAAGCTAGAGGTCTGCCAGTACGGAAAGATTCGATACGCCAAATGGCCGATTTACTACTGGAAAAGCGAACTGGAGTAGGTCGAATTATTGTCGGAAAATGCTGGGTTGACAACTTTATAAAGCGCCACGACTCTTTACGGACGAAATACACTCGTAAATACGACTATAAGCGCGCAAAATGCGAGAATCCTACGATTATCCGAGATTGGTTTCGATTAGTACATAATATTGTTGCGAAATATGGTATACTAGCGGAGGATATATACAATTTCGACGAGACTGGCTTTCAGATGGGAGTAATTGCGACCGCAAAAGTTGTTACAGGGTCAGAATATACAGGACGGGCTATTCATATACAACCAGGGAATCGCGAATGGGTTACAGTTGTCGAATCAATTTGTGCAGATGGATGGGTGTTGCCTCCAATGGTTATATTTGAGGGCAAGGTGCATATATCGACTTGGTATACAGATCAATTACCAGCAGATTGGACAATTGCACTTAGTGATAAAGGGTGGACCAATGATTCCTTAGGTCTTAAGTGGCTTTCAGACGTATTTGAGAAATATACCAAGGACCGTGTAAAAGGAGTATATCGACTTTTAATCCTCGATGGCCATGGTAGTCATTCTACTCCCGAATTCGATCTTTTCTGTTCAGAACATAACATCATAACGCTTTGTATGCCACCGCACTCATCTCATCTTTTACAGCCATTAGATGTTAGTTGCTTTGCAGTTTTAAAGCGACTTTATGGACGAGGAGTCGAGGAGCTAGTACGAGCCGGCACATATCATATCGATAAACCAGACTTCCTTTCAATATATCGTGTAGCCCGTACAAGTACTATGGTCAAAAACACAATCTGTAATGGATTCGCAACTACTGGCCTTGTCCCGTACAACCCAGATCAAGTATTGAGTAAATTACATACTCAATTACATACGCCTACTCCTCCTTTACTTTCTCCAAACCTACTACCTTGGGTCCCTGAGACACCCCATAATACATATGAGGCAGATCAGCAAACCCAGACAATCAAAGCATCTATTAAACGACGTACAAACGTTCTCTCAAGCCCTATGTCACGAATCACGTAAGCATGTGACAAGTGAAGACCAGGCGGCGTCCTGACAGGTCGAGCACTATCATATCTCTTATAGCAAATAGGGATGCTTAGACTAGCTAAGCGATCCAGGGATTTCATTACATTGTAATCACGTGACCATTTGCATCGCCAGTGTCGACAGCATCGACAGGCGATGTAGGCGACGGCGGAACATGAAGGTTCTATATAAGACTGGCACGTCTGCCATTAGATAGGAGCTTCGTGCTCAACTTAGTTATCAATCTTATCATATTAGTTTGACATCTTTGATACAAGTAACGAGTTCACTTCCAAGTGAACAACCCGAGAGTCTTCTTCTTATCATAGCATACCAACCAGCGAACACCCAGCCAAGTTTAGTTAGCCAGTTTGAGTATTCGTTACATTAAGGCAGTATTTGATTTAAGTATTATAGTATAAACTCTAAACCCTAAGAAGAATAATATTAATATATTAAATAAGCGCCTTTAATAGTTAATTAATAATCCGAAGCGTAGACTTAAATATATACCTATAGATGTTAACTTACTAAAGCTTATATTATTTATAGATACTTCTTTTATAAAACTAACTAACCTTTCCTCCTAAATAGGCTATATTTTATACCTAGTAAATAAGAACGATAACGTAGTTATTTTATACTAGAGTTCTATAAAATATAGACGAATTATATAAAGTATATTAGTATCCGAGTTATATACTTCAAGTAGTAGATTCAATATAGTAGGGGTTATTAAGTTAACGCTAGAGGTTATTCTAGGTAAGATACTTAAATTAATAATTTATATAGATTCTAAGTCAATATATAAATACTTAATGAAACTTAGTATAATAAAGGAGAAGTATCTTATAATTAATATAATAGTATTATACTAGGTATATAAACGATATAAAATCTATAAGATCCTTTAGATTAAGGGAACTACGAATCCTACTAACGCTATAACAAAATTAAAGCCCTACTAGGTACTAGTTATACTTATTAATATGAATAAGATTAAGATTATAGTCGAAGAGTAGGTTAAACGTAAGGATATTAGTAAACGATAAAATAGTAATAATATAGAGAATTAGTAGATTTAGATAGATTTACAAACTATAAGGTATTAATAAACTTAATCGATGTTAGGAGAGAAATTGATAGATTTAATTAGTTAAGGACTTTAGATAATTAGTTATTTATACTAAGTCTTTTACTTCTTTTAAAGTAGGCCTAGTATTACTATAATATCCGAGTAAATATACTCGGTAGCACAGACCACCTCACTAGGCTGGTCCTGCCTATATTATGGCGGCACGACTTCTACACCTTTGACTCGGTGTACATTAACAATAGGAATAGTCTAATACTAAGGTTTAGCCTCTTCCTGTATTATACCTTATATTTGACAATAAAGTCAAACCAACAATCAGGAGCACAACAGCCCCCAAATCGTAAAACTTCGACGTGTGATCAAGGTACAGAGGAGGCTCCTCTTCTAGAAGTGGGGTAAGGTTGTTTATATCTTTAATATGTTCAGTATCTGAGATGGGCAACTTCATTATCAAAACGCCATTCTGAAAGGCTCTGAAGGCAGAGGAAATTGAAATCAATCATCATAATTTATTGGCAAATGGAGAATACAAGCTATCTACAGCCACTGAGAGTATTGCTACCCTCCACAAGAACGTTATTTCGGCTCCGAGTAACGAAAACCAGTCAACATCAACAATTCTGTCAAAACTCGGTTTCATGCTGAAGATTTGGGTTATTGAGATGGGGATCAATTACGACTTCGCCATCGAATCAAGATCAGCATTCTTTGCATTTGCTTCAAGTACCACAAGGATAGTAAATATTTGACGCCATCTGTTAGCAAGGGCTGTCATCTATGTACCCTTCTCTTACACAACTTTTTGAGAATGTGTCGTTTGATGGTACGGCCAAATATGTTATGACGAAGGATCGGTAACGTAGGCTCAGTGATTATCCTCAAGACCACTCTTCCAATGCCAGAAAGTGATACTATCATGGCAATAGGTTGATTCGGAAAAGGAAGAACGACAAGCCGAACTTGAACAACTCTATTGAATCTTCAATAACCACAGACAGACGGCTGATCATGGTGGACCGGCTAATATCCCATCCATATTTATCGCAAGATGACAGCGAAAGCCTTTCCCAAGTTACTTTCGTCAATACACATCTCCACGTCTTCTGTTACTTTAACTAATCTAGCTAGGGATTGGAGAAGCGAATGGGTGAAAAATCGCTCTAAATGTGCCACACTGCAAAACACACAACTGCAGACGAGGCTTGTAGAAGTCACTTCATTGAGCAGCACAGGGAAATCAAGTGTTGTAGAGAACCAACACATCTCTGTAAAATCGCCATTGGCAGCACCAAGCTACTATTGGGGCGCCAGATCAACATCAGTCTTTTGAAAAACTCAACATGAGAAGCTTTAAATCTGGGGCTTAACATTAAAGCACTTCCAAAGCGAGACGCGATCAAATCTACTCAAGAAATCAATTTGACTTCGCTCTGGGTCGCTTCGCTCTGCATTTTGCAGAATTCGAAGGCGAACTGGGCCCAAGGGGGCTCGCTTATGAGCCAAGTATACCAAAAGCCTTTATTTACTCTCGGTGCCCTTGGTGCACCAGGTAGTGAGGAGGGGCAGTTTGCGTTCCGGGATCATATACTGTTACATCCCTGCTCATTGGGCAAAAAACTGTACGCGAGACATAACACAGCCTTCCTCATAATAGGAAGCGACTGGCCTCTTCATTAGCGAGGTTGGATTATTCAAGAGAGAATGTTGCCACCAATAATACTTAACTTTGGCGCATACTTGATCTGGAAATTTCGGGAGAGGACCGTGGATGAATATAACTTTATAAGGGAAAATTATTCTAGATGCGGCTTTGTGGGGAGTTCTATGACCTCTTCAACCGCAAAGAAATGCATGGCACTACTCTGAATGTTGAAGCATTAGTCGAATTATGGGAGAATATTTTGCTAGAATACTCTGGCACCTTCTTAATAGTATCTACAAGGAAACGTATGGCAATCTCTGAAATTATTAAAGTAATCTGAGATCGTACAGGGTGAGCAAATCTGGAAGGCCATTGGGAGCTCTTTTTATGAAGGCAATTACTCTGGTCAAGAAACAGAACATATTCCGGCGAGCTTACTGTTTTCTCTCCGAGCTGGTCATGGATGAAACTCAACGGAAGATACGTCGCCGACTCGTTGAGGATAACATATGGTAATCCTCTTCCTCCTATCTCACTAATTCGGAAACCTGATGGTATTTTGCTGCGTACAGAAAGCACTAGTGATAGAGGACCACCAGTAGCACTTCACATTTCTTGTTTGCCGGCCAGGATAGGACCATCAAGAAAAGCTTAACTGTTTTTGAAGCATGATTCTTAGGAGGAGCCGTGCGAACTTATGAATTGGCCTTGGGATGGGAGGGGACTCTACTTAGAGGAGGGCCTTCTTATAAGCAAGCAACCGTATCTACTCCCTCCCATCTGAGCGCACAGCTGACCAGACAATTAGAACTTTTTGGTGGAATTAACAGTCTCAACTTCCACCATTAATGAAGGGGTTCCCAAGCGGACTGGTCTATTCAAATTTTACTTGCGATTGACTACTAAAGTCACAAGGGACTCCATTATCTCACATCTTAAGACTTCAAGTTTGAAACAAGAGTTCCTGATGATCTAATTAGTTTACAATTCTGCACAGTGATTAAATACCAGATGATTTTGTCAAGAATTCGTGCCAAAGGTAGATTAGTTAGTTTCCGTCAAACAGGAATTTCACACGATTTTGAGAAGTGGCCTTTTATTTTGAGAGGTTTCGCTGTGTCCAAATGTGCAAATATTATTAATAAATCTAGTCTAAAATTAAACTGCTCCAGCCAAAGCACCTGTTACTACATGCTTTCATTTGAATTTTGACACCTTGATTTATGGTTCGTAAATCTCGCTTAAAAAGGGGGCCATTCGCGACGAGGGATTACTTTCTTTCTACAACAGGAGACTAACAAGAATTCAAGGCATGTAGCCTTTCACTATATGATTAACCACTGGTGTTCGCAGTTGCTTATTTGGTGTTACTATGAACAATGACGCTAAAGGAAACTGAAGCTTTATTGATTACTATCTACGACGTCGTTTAGTTAAGAATATAGTGACATTTCATTCTTGTTAAAAGGACGAATTCACAAAGGCTTTCGTGTCTAGATATAAGAATAACATGCTTCATTTTGCAATCCTTGTAATAGACTCTGTCTTTACTTTGCACAAACTGCAAAGAGTTGTCCTGCTAAAGTCCTTCACAAGCAGCTTAAGCATCAGAAATTAGTCCAGTCAACGCAGATGCATAAAGGTTAGTTATCTAAGTCACTTGCGTGATAATGATTGTCTGAGACTTTCTGGTATAAATCTGTCCTTAGAAGGAGCAATGACTAGCTTTCTTAGAAAATTGAAAGTTACCGTCCCTCACCTAAGAGGGCCATTCATTCTGTTTCTGACAGAGAAACAAAGAAGAGGTTAAAAGGCTACAACCTTGAATCGCTCAAAAGTATTGACTTTTGAAACAAGAGACTTTGCTTCCAATCTCCTGAAGAGGTTGTCATACAATATGTTATTATGATGAACAAAGATGAAATTTCATGATCAAAGTCCTTGGTACATGTATTGATCTTTCCCTTCTGTTGGTTGCCACAGTACCGTAACATTAAATGCAACATGATCTGTCCATGTGGCCATCTATTTCTTGGTGTGATCAAAAATAGATTTCCAAATCGAACGATGAGATTTCGGAAATATAACATATGAGTTACATCGGATGACTCTCATAGATCTACAAATGGATCAACGCCATGGATCAGTTCGTCTCATGTTTAATATTGAAGTTCATCTCTTCTGATCTTCAATACTCAAAAGAAGCAGGGGCTCAGCTCGCGTGGAGATGCAAATGCGTAACCGAGTTTATAAGAAACCACTGGCCGTGGGCAAACCAGAATCCCGGGACGTCGCATTGCAGTCTCAAGTTTCGAGTTCTCTCCGACGACGACGGATTTCACCGAGTCACCGAGATCAGCGTGAGATAAATTTACAACGTGGGTGCGATCGGATGATGCGTTTTGGTGTCTTCTGTTGGCTTCCAAGATGTTGTTTTCCATGTGTCACCTTGTGGCATTGAGGAGAACTGCAAGGACAAGATCCTCAAGATGTTGTTTTGTGTAGTCGTCTGACCTGGTATCCTGATGACATCGTTATTTTGGGAAGAGTCTGGGCAGAAGGTGGAAGCGAGCGTTTCTATGTTGGTGGTGTTGGGCTATGTTGGGATGACTTCATTATTGTAAAACAATGGCACACTAACAGGAGTTATTTTCGGGGGCTTGGTCGCTTCATAAGCTTCATGTGACGATTGCAGTTCAAAGGATCGGTCATGCTGGTATCTTTTGTAGAGAACTTACAATCATCACAAGCCAAGTTCTTCTTTCTCGAGAAAGCTAAATAATGTAGGGGTTGTGTTTGAGGATTTGGCAAATTGTGATGGCCACAGCCTCGAACCTCCAAAGACGTCATCAAGGCGAATGTACCTACTTCTTTACAATTGGCTCTTTACAAACATGGCAAGTCGGCTCGTCAAAAGCCAACTCGCTTCCGAGAAGCCGGGAATCACTCGCTTCTCACCCGATGTCTCGGTACACATTGCAAGTTCACCGCGTGTTGAGTTCCGAGACGATCATACCTCATTGCCGACCACTCAATCATTATGATTATCGAATCATCCCAGACCCGAATACTTGGGAAGCCATTAACCTTAAACTCCCTAAGACAAAGACATGGTATTGTTGATCGAAACCCCAAAAACCTTTCAGCAACAGCTGTCAAAAGCACTAGACTTGTGAACTAACCTGCATATGAGCGCTTATGGATGGTGTTACCACCAACAAAAGTTCCCACGGAACAAACAAGGAATGGAATACCAAGACTTTGTATTGTTGGAGGCTTCCAACTATGAGATGAAGGCGTGGGACGAGTTCAACGCCACTGAAACCAGGACCGCGATCTTCCATTGGACTCTCCACATACCTTGAAATATAAGAAAGAGTAAGTAGAGAGTGCGGACAGCTAAGAGCGATACCTTGCTGGCTCGGCTGGCTCTTACTACGGCTCAGCTAGTCCCTTGTTTCCAGCGAAATCAGCAAATCAGAGACTTGCGTTCCGTAAGTGTAGACGTTTTTATATATGATCCACGTAATTTACATGGTGTAACTCTTAGCTAACCACCCTCTTTAGATATGGAATTAATTAATGGCGTACCCAAAAGCTGGGCAAGATACCGATAGCAGTTCTGTTACAATCCTCATACTCGTGAGATAAGCGAGAGGAGACCTCATAGATCTTTGCATATGGCGTAATCTCAATGTAGATCCACCACCCTACGCGTCCAAAAGATCCAGTACTGTAAAACCGTATATGAATATCGTCTCCAAACCTTATCGCCAACCATGACGACAACCGCATCGGGGTATACACCTGGTACTCTAAGTACCGTACCGTATACGTACTTCGTACATACAAACTCTACTTCCCACGTATACTTACTTCTAAACCCCGAAAGTATAAATGGGGCTCTTTTGACAGAGCTGAAAAGCCCGGGTAGAACCATGTCCATGTCCTTCCCGTTCGGAAGGAGCATCCGGAGGTTATGCCAACAGATGTCAGCAGCGCCAGTCAGCATACGCCGCATCCATGCGCTCGGGTTCCTTTTGGACAGGTGATTATGCATTTTTCATACAGTATGTGGGATTGTGAAAAGAGGTCTGGAACGTGAGGGGACCTCCGTACTGACGGGTGAGAGGTGGAGGGTACCTAAGAGTCATTAATTCTTGAGCACTGATCTGGTATTGAGTTTCTCATCATATCATACTGTATCATACTTCATATCACCCGGCTCAACCTCCAGAAACGCGCGGAAGTGAAAATCTACCCATTCCAACAAAAAGGTGTGAGAGGACGACTCGACCAAAGTAAAGATAAAGTTGCCGTGGGGAAAAGCATCCATCTCCCCCCGCCCAACTAGTCAAAGACCCTCCGTACATGCTAAAATATAAGTAAATTAACTTGCCTACAATCCCGTGGGTCGTGAAGCTTTTTTGGTAGCGGCAACGCGCTCTGACCCCAAACCTTCTGGTAAACCTGGTTTTGGAAAGGATTTGCCCATTATTTTCCCATCAAACACATTCAACAATCCGGGTCCTGATTCAGAATCCGTGGTGATCACACAGGGACAATTCCCATCCCATTCATTTTTCTGATCGCCGACCTTGACTGTGTTTCTAGAAGTAGAAGCCTTGCGAATTTTCCCGGCGCGGCGGTCGGAAGCGCGACCGGTGTTGGTTTCCGGCCTGTCTCTACGGAGCTCTACGGAGCTGTACTTTACGGAGTATTAAATGGCGAGATTCGCTCGACGTGGAAAAGTTCCGAGTAGGTACTGTAAAGTTTGGGATCACTTACTTCGAAGTAAGTAGGATAGGCATGAGGAAGCATTGATAAATTTCCGTATATATTCCGTACGGGATGGTGATTACGAAGTCTATTACCACGAGGATTGCGTATGTTCCCAAAACGGCGTACTTGAACCTACTAACAAGACCCTCTCGCTCGCACGGACAGCAAGAGTTGAACCCCTCTCCTTCATATTTCCACATCCACATTCGGCCTAGACGTTTGAACCCCTCCATCTTGCATCCCACTCCATGAAACTTGAAGGAGAATACGTAGCCCGGGATGGCATGATACTGTACGGAGTACGTATCCTTTCTAAGAAAGAGAAAGGAGGGCATTGAGAACTGCACTTGAGGGAATTACACGATGGCGAAATTGGCTTTTTCCATCTTCTGTCATGATGCATTGGAATGGTTGCCAAGTACTTCGTAGTTGGAGCTTACTGTAGTTGATAGCTTGGAATACGTCAGGATTGACTACTTGATGGTCTGCATGAGCTACCGAGAGCATGGTTCCTAATGGATCATTGGCGATGTCTCGATGCTTCCTATTGTATGGAGGTAAGGGAAGATGTCGAAGAAGTCTTGATTTCTACCTACCGCAGAACTTCATAAGAACGTAAGCTTTTAGCGAGAGGACGAATGTCGTCAAGTGCATAATACTCTTCGATATACTCTCCCGCCTTGGTTCAAAGACTTATGTTCTGTATGTATTACCACCAGAAAAATAACCTTTTCCTTAAGAGAGGGGATAGTAGAATGCGATAGGCCTCGATTCGTCGACCTACAACGTACTAGTATCATGCTCAGGAGACACTACTGTACCTCGACCTACAACGTACTAGTATCATGCTCAGGAGACACTACTGTACCTCGACGCAAGTTCCGTACCCCGCATCCTTAATTCGGAAGTTCTTCAAAGTATAAAGGTAAACGTGCACGCCTAGTGCAGTGGGTGGACTGGCTATAGAACAGGGGAGTGGAGTGGTTATGTGTACTATTAAGCAAATTCTCAGCGTCCTTCGGGACACTTGGTGCAGCAGCAATACAAACATCATTCCAATTCTCACTTTCTCTAGTGCAAATCCACGTACAGTATCCTACAGTAGATTGCCACTTGCTCAACCTAAAGTTTCGCGATTAGGTTCTCCTAACGCCAGTGGCCAGCCTCAAGACTCCTTCTATATAGTTTGACACTTTAGCTATACAGTTTGACAGCTAACCCGTTTAGAATTTTTTTCGTTCCGAGCATCCCACCTGTCGGAGTACTCAAAATACAGAAGTGGCTTTATCTACTCAGGCCGATTAGGGCTAGGGCTAGGGCTCGGAGTCAGGGTTAGCGGAACGTGAACCGCTACTACCGACGCTAATAAGCTCTCACCTACCCCCTTAGGAACCCAAGGGGCTTAGGGTTAGGCAACTCGTTTGGTAGTACACCTAAGTACTCGACGCGTTTCCGACTTACACCCAAAATACCACTAAAGTAGAAATACCGAGCCAGGCCACCGGAATATACGGAACGCCACTTTCACATGAACAGGTTAGCTGTTAAACTATATACAGTAGCTAAAATGTTAACCTGTATAGGAGGAGTCCAGCCTCAAAGGCAGTTAATTGACTTTGATGGCACCAGGACTAGGATACTCATCTAGTCCCGATCTACTGTACTAGAGTACCGTAGTCCCAACTTAAAAGAAATTGAGTTTCTGAATCCACGTGCCTTTTCCGATTGGGGATTGGAGGTGGATCGGAAACTTAGGTCTAGTACTCGTACTAGTACGTGATTTGCCATCTCGTTACTAGTCCTAGAAAAATCGGAATCGGAACTGCTGAATATAGACGAGAATTACCTCGAAGACTCGTATAAGATACGCTGGATAAAAGAAGAGGAGGGCAAAATACCCATGGATAAAAAAACAATATTAACAAAAGCCGAAAAATACTTTGAGCTTCATAAGATTACTCGTATTGAAGTATAATTCCCATCCAGGAATTTACGGAAATTGGAATTTTGTCTTCGATATATACGTGTACAATACCGAACTTGAAAGCCTGTATTCTAGATAGGAAATCAGGCCGTCACGCCGTGGTGATAGTATCCAGAATATCGTTTCCCGCTGAAATTAGAAGAATTAAGGAATTTTTATGAGTAGATAGCCTAGCCTAACACCAAACTTCGCATCCAGATACCCATCGCGTCATCTTAAGAAAGTTACAACATATACAGAGCTCCGGTGGAGTGGCCTCGAGAGACTCTTATCTCACTACCGTAGTCGACTTCCTTTTCCATCTACTCTAGTAGCAAGCAAGTGGACGATCTACTGTAGATAAGAAGCACTCACAAACTCAAACTCAAACCCGATCCAGCCTCCGAAAAGGTTATAAAAAAAAGTCAGAAAGCGTTCGTCCGGTTTCCCCGTACCGTGTCTACGGTACCGGTCCCAGATCCTACCAGTAGGATACTCGTATGAACATTACCATAACGCCACGATCGTCCTGCTGGAGTGGGTGGACTGAACTGGAACTCAAGGGGCATGTTTGTAGTCAAGAACAAGCCAGCGGCGTGTGTACTTCGGGGCTGGGTAACTTAGTGGAGCACAATATGACTTTATCCATACATTTCTCTGCTGGGAGGTGGAGGGGAAAAGGAAGATGGATACGAGTAGAGGGCTGTAAAAACAAGCGAGGTGGAGTTTTTGCGGTGCTTGAATGGAGTGAAAGAGAGGGAATTTGGAGTGCGATGAGTGGCATTGAGGAGATAGGAAAATCGATAGGATATCGTTTCGCGTGAAAGTGTAGAAGCGAGCAGTGGCTTGATCGAAGGAAGGTTAGTGAAATAAATTCTTGTGGCCGCAAGAAAGATGTTGAGAATGAACAAGCCACCCAGCAGCATGTGTGAACCAGTCCATGAGAATGAATCGAAATATCGAAGCCTGAAAGCCTTTCTATGCATAGATCAAGGAGAAGAAAGACCACCCCAAAAGTTGCATTTCCAAGACCCAGTCTCCAAAAGAAAAGCAACCGCGTCTCCAACTCCAAGCTCCAAGCTCCATTCCACCCCATGCCACCCCACCATCGCTTCCCCTCGCGTACCCCTCCTTAATGAGCTCACCTATACAGTATTACCACCGCCACCTATAGCAACCTCCTCCTCCGATCCCCTCAACGACAATAACAAAAAGCCCCGTTATTTCCACCAAGAAGAAAAAAAAGAGACGTCCGGGCCCAATATCGTTCTTGAATCACACCCGTTACCAATTAAACCATCCACACAAACGTATACGCATCGTATCATTCGTCATGAGGACCCGCAAGAAGCCTTGGTCAATACTTAATGGTGATGGAGGAAAGCAAAAGCCCGGACGGGGATCAAGCACTTCACTCCTTCCGCCTGGAGGTCCATGCTGCCACCCGTTCCGTTCCTTAGCACACGCCATACGAAAAGAGAACGCTTGAAAAAAGGGAAGGGAAGAAGAGGAAATCACCCAATTGGGTATTTAATCGACCATGGGTGCGGGGGGGATCATCTAGACCGGGTCCCCGGTCCCTAGCTTGATGTATGAGAGAAGTGGGGATGGGAAGGCCTTCATCTGATGTTTTCTGGATGCAAGCTCTGCAGCAGGCCAGCAGCGCCGAAGACTTGGGTGGCGGCCCAACGTGAACACGTCGGAAGGTCTCTTGAAGACTCCCCGTCAAAGTTTATTCAATCATCGGTCCCGGCCAAAATCCAGGTGGAGCAATTGACATCGTGAGATGTGGAGGGGACGACATATCAGGAAGTGGATGGTGATATCAAACCGTTTAGACATTCAGAAGCAGCAACACAGATGCGGTCCAAACCGCTGCGGTTCTGTCTGTACGGTGCGTACACGAAGCAATGCGGGCTCCAATAGATGTTAGTCACATGTTCTTACGATACCCCATCCTCATTATCATTGGGACGGTATCAGGAACTGCAGCATGTACGGAGTACTCGTAAATTTCTGGAGAAACCACTCGCCGGGACAAGATCCTTCGTGGGTAGAATGTAAAACATCATTTTCGTCTCGGTGCATGAAAATGTGATGGTTGACTGCAGGTTGACAGACCAACTGCTGGTGCATGGCGAAATTGATAGAAGTGCTTGTAAATGAGAATATACTTATCGCAACTAGGTTCGTGTGTGGGGAGAAGCGGACGGAATGATACTAGGTAGCTTTCAGCGAGTAGGTACGAGAGGCGATCATGTCTCGATTGGGGTTGGATAGAGATGTTGATCAGTGGGGAGAAACCGTTATTTCTCGCATAGTAAGATTGGAGGTTTGACTTTTGGGACTGAAGGATTTTTCGACTGTTGTGTCATTGCTCACTCAAGTCGTTTCCGATCGATGTACTCGGTAAAGTCGAGGGGAATTATTGACTCGAGAGACTTCAATGATAGCCTGAATAATGAATTTCTGATTGGACCGAGTGAGGTTGCAACTCCTTTTTTTCCATCTAAGCGAAGACAAGTGAAATGCACGGATTTGGACGTTTTTCAATGCACCGCTTGCCCACCAGCCGCTGTCATTGGTGCCAAGCTTACAAGAACCATTATTTGCATATGCACATTGGCACACTGGATGTGTGCCTTGAAGATGCAAGACGCACGTGTTGAAACTCGAAATGGACTTGGACTGGTTTTTGACACACAAGTGTTGCCGCCTCGGCTTTTTCACTTGCTGTGGATTGCCCAAGAAAAACGCTCTTTGCTGCACCCTTCATCATCGCCCTGTTTTGGGGCCGCAGGTCGGTAGCCCATTCTTTATCGCGCTGCATCGCGTCTGCACCTGCAGGTGCTTTCCAGGCCGAGACCCGAAAAGGGTGCCATGCTGAAAGTGGTGAGGATTTTCTAGAAGTGTTTTTCTGGGTTTGATCAACAGCCAGACGAGGTGGGATTGTCATTCGGATGGTCCGGCCATCTTTTGGCCTTGAAATGCTCCGGGGTCATTGTGCGCAGGTCCAACGGGACTTGCAGCGGCCAAGCAAGCCTCCATGCATATGACAGGGTACGCATTTGATACCCTTGACAGCTTGGAGTTTTGGAGTCGAGACTTGGACCGACCTTTCTCCACTCCGAAGGTACTCGGTATCCAGAGGTATCGCGATGTAAAATACCACAAGCTCTCGAGGACATACCCGAGATGCAGCTTCCAAACCGGAGGAGCAAGAGGATGTGAGATACGCTGTGTTCTACGTGTTCAACAGTGCCGTGGTGGGATCATTGATACCCAAGGGAACATCACGTTGCCGATTTGCGGAGGGAGCTGCCATGGAGATTGACAACAAGAAATTGCAGAATCGAGGAACGATCCCGCTGCAGAAGGTGGCATGAACGCCACCTCGAATCATTTGGAGGGGGGAGGAAGGGGACCGGAGAAAAGGTACCAAAGATGCACGCCATCCATCCATCACTTTGAGAATTGGTTGGATCGACACTTCTTTGGCCGCTCGTTGGTCGAGGAGGCGCCCATTCAACAGACACGACGTGGGAGAAAATGGGATTCGCCTATTCGAGCCGTTGTCGATGGCACATTTGCCATGCCGTGCTTCTGATGGTACTCACACTTGAGATTGAAGCCGTGAAAGGCTTGGGAGGTTGGAGGTCTCGGGCGCTATCCGGATCTGCTGCAATACATTGTGGACAACGACAGCGAAGCATCGCATAGGGAACTCTGGGAATGTCATAGCATCGCAGCACCTCAAATTTTCTCTGGGTGACATCGCAGTCCCCAAAAGGGCGCGTACAGCGTAGAGAAGACGAGGCGAGGCGTGCGGTGAGCAAGAGGGCTGGCTTGGATACCTACCATTGCCATTGTTCCTCGAACAAGCGCGTCTTTGGGCCGATCCGCATAACCTCTCGATATAGCGTATTTCCAGCCTCAAGGGATGTGACCTAGAATTCGTGCTGCAGTTGATGAGGAGCGACAGCGGGGCCATGGTGTGGCATGCAAAAGTGGTTGTGTGTTGGCGTGGTCTTGAGTGTGAATGAAGGATTTGGGTTATCATGACGAAGTACTTGTATATTCGTAGCGAATTGAAGACTCCAATGTCTCAGAGAGATGCAAGAAAGCTTGATAGAATCCACCCAAGACCAGCTGGCAAGCATGATCGTCATCGCAATGGCATCGCATGATATTTTGGAGCCAGATAATATAAAAGTATACATGTGTATATAAAATTATACATACTCGGTGTATATATATAATATAGAACTGCCGGGAGTTCCTGTTCATCTTCTGCTCAGTGCTGCCATGTGAGCAGTGGGGCAGACCACCATGCGGCTCTAGCGACCATTCAATGCAGTACAGTACCCTCCAAGAGGGCTACGGAGCACGGAGTACCTGTAGGTAAATTTACTATACTTCTTTCTATTAAAGTTACCACATATTAAAGTTACGTTCCAAAGTAGATTCACGAATACGGAGGTAAGCACTACCAGTGGCAAGACGGTACCAGTATCTGGTTCTTCAACCCAACTTTGGAATGAAAGGCTTCCTCAGATAGACAAAGTACAAATTATACTGCGTATGTAGCCTGAAATGGATGCGATGAACTGGCGAACTGGCCCAATGATGCCATTGAGGGACGGCATTGGCATTGGCACTGCCAAGATGGTTAGGTGGCATGGGGAAGGAAAGAGGAAGGGTTCGCATTCAGGGGTATTTAGTAGTGAATACAGTCACTACGTACAGCAGTAGTAGGTAGTGACGCTCCAGTCAAAGGACACCAGAAGGCAAGCTTTTGGGCCAGTACAGTGTAAAGAAGTAGTAAACATACAGTAGGGTCCACCTAAGTTGGTTAGGGAGTCTTGTCCTCTGGGCTCTGGGTGCTTATCTACCTAGGTAGGTGTACCTAGGCTAGGGTTGTGGTCTCCAAGCAAATGGACCACTCCTAGACCTGCCCCAATTGAGAGCAGCACGCTATAACATGCTCTGGTACTCTACAAACTGCCCCATCTTCATCCCTACTCGCCGACTAGCCGACTGGACTTGCCCCCAGCGGTTGCACCTGTAACTGCCACAGGTGAGGCAGGCACGACAGAACCTTAAGCTTCTTACCGTCTCCACTCACCAGCCAGAAAAGACCAAGATCTGCTGTAAATTTGGTATCAAACCTGAGAATTCTCCGTCCATGGTCAGTAGTTAATCTATTATTGCAGTCTTAGAGTCAGTCGCTGTCTGTGTCTCTACGGCGTCGTTATATCGTGTATGTGTATGTATGTGTATGTGTATGTGTGATGATCGGTGTCTTTTGGGTGCTCTGCTCGCAATTTTTGCATTACGCTTTACACTTTGGCTGAACCACAGATACACCTACGGACGCCTACGATACGACTTGTTTATCGCCCCCCAGAATCAAAACAACAACACCAACACCACCCACCTCCTTCCCCACTTGTCCCGTTCATTAGCACCACCCATCACCACCCGTCACATGACGACACTCACATCACGACACTCGCATCACTGAAAGCGACAGCAACTCTAACCCACCGACGCAACGACGACAACAGAGATCACCACTACCACCACCACTACCACTACCACTACCACTACCACTACCACTACCACCACCACAATTTCCAGTTTCCAGTTCCCAGTCAGTCCCCAGTCCAGTCCCCAGTCCCAATTCCCAATTTCAACCGCCTCCGCCAAACTGGAGTCCTGAACCTAAATCAAGCCCTCCTCCCTCAAGTCGGCAGATGCCCTTGCATTCTTCCACCCACCACAGACAACCCGGTGCCCTGTCCGTGCCTGTCCGTCCCCTTAGACTTCCCCTTCATCGTATCCCGGAGGTCCAAGCAATTTCACCGCCCTGTCTCCAGCCTGTCCAGCCTGTCTAAACAGCCCTGCCACCCCTGCCCTGCCACCAAGCTCGCACCGGAAGAGCTTCCTCCAACACGCGAAAACCAACTGACAGACGGGTGGACTGGTGGACCCTTGCCTAGAGGACAAGCCGCATGCGTGCTGGGTCGGAACGGTCGTCTATCAACGTACGGAGGTACTTCACAGTACTCGGTACCCATTGATCTGCCTTCCTCCCACCTTGACCAGTAGTTCCTTTCACTTCTACATCTCTCACCCACTCAATTGGGTCCAATTCAGCTCCTCATCTTCCCTTTGGTTTCTAATACCTCACCCAAATCCTACCTCCGTCCTGATCAAGAATACGATTCGTAGGGACATCAAAAACCAGCTGCAAGAAAAAAAAAAGCACGTCTGCAGCTCCCGATTCTGCCAGTTTCACGCATTGGCATTGTCAGTGCTGCATCGTCACGAAAACCCATACCACCAGATATCCGAGACCGACGCATGGGCAATTTTCAACTCCGCTGAATTGCCTGACACATCAACCCACTCAGCCATTGTGGCCGATCTGACTCGGACTCAAAGCATAAAAAAAAGGCGCGTCTTTCTAGCCCCTGGAACAGTCCCAAAAGATATACCCAGCCCTTCCCTGTCAACAACTGGCTGCGAGACTTTCTCTAAGAAACCACATCACGATCGGCACAACAAGTCAATCGGCATTGCTGCTCCAGCCCTGCATGAGCAAGTCTCCCAGAGCCCTAGACCCAAATGGTATGTTACCATCACGCTTTGAGCATTCCTTCCCACCTCTCACCACTCCCACACTACATTCCTCCTACACTCACATCAACATATCCGATAGTAAAGTGCAATCAATATCTAATCGATAGCCTACCGCAGTTCCTTACTAGTCCTTCCTTCCAACTTACTTAGCAAGGGAGCCAAGTCATTCATAATTTACGATTGTTTGTTCTAAAGTACTTCACAACTGGTCGACCACAGCCTTGGGGCATTGAAGAAGATTCGTTTGAGAATCGGCTGAAATTGAAAAGACAGAGAGAGACCAGGAACACCCAACCAGTATTACAGTAGACAAGAACAAGCCAGCATCCTATGGTAGCAGTATAGGATGCCCATTATGGCGATGGCCGACGAACATCCTGAAAGATCAAGTGTTCATGTGGCACCTTTGACCATACACAAGGAGAGAACAACAAGTCGAACCTCAAATCGTTCACATCACTCCAGAAATATGTCCTCGAAGGGCAGCATTGGAACCGGTGTCTCGACGAATACCCAATCCCAAATCACTCCCCCAGCAACACCGAATGGCTCACAGGAAGATCTCAATCAACCAATGGCGCCTTCAAATCCTGTTTTCCACAATTTCTTGCGCGCCTTTTACCCGTTTCATCCCACATATACCATCTCAGATTCGACCGTGACGCTACCATTGAACGAAGGTGATGTGATCTTGGTACATTCGATACATACAAATGGCTGGGCAGATGGGACCCTGCTGGCGTCGGGCGCGAGAGGATGGCTACCAACGAACTATTGCGAGGCCTACGAACCGGACTCGATGCGAAATTTACTAAAAGCGCTATTACACTTTTGGGATTTGATGAGGAGTGGGTTGACATGCGATAGTGAAGTTTTTGGAAACCAAGAATTCCTGAGAGGAATTATAGCAGGCGTTCGATATCTACTAGTAGGTTTCGTCGAAGACGACTTGGAAAAGCAGTTTGTTGACCTCGAGGCAGGAAAAATCAAGTTGTTTAACGCGTGAATCGCCAGTCGTGCAAGGAAATGACGGGCTTCGAAAGAATCGCAAGGCTCTGTTATCAGATCTCTCTTCGCTCGTCAAGACAGGTAAGAGATTACAGGAATACACTGCTGGTCCTAGATACGCACAAACGGACCAGGACGACGTAAACAATACCATCGATGAAATGATACTGAAGGCCTTCAAAATCGTCACTCGCGGGGTTCGATTTCTGGATGTTTTGGACGAAGACCTGCGGTCGCGTCAACCGGTTCATCGGGTAATGGCAACCGTCGCTGAGGAAGCTTACAACCCACCAACGCCTCCCGCGGATTCAACGTCATTTGATGGTTCACAACATGGAGACCCTGCATACGGTGCAGCATCCCGCAGGATTTCGAGTCGCAGCTCGGCAAGCGGATTGTCCTCACTGGCATCCGAGGAGCAAACGAAGCGACTGTCAAACAAGCGCTTGTCAAGGCCAATTTCTGCTCAGCTCAAGAGGCAATCAACCATATCCCATCGTATGTCACTCGTGGCCTCTATACCCGCTGCTCAGCGACAGAACCTGGTTTCCGAGAAGCTGAACGCGAGCCACGATACATTCCTCTCATTCTTGGGTTCATTTATCGGACGGTTACACCTTCAGTCGCAATCGGCAGCGGAACTTCTCATATCGGTTCGACAGTCTGTCACGGCAGGACGAGAATTGCTCGTGGTGGTCGAGGCGGTTTGTGCACACGACCATCAGAGCGACGAAGCTTTAGAGGCCTCGCGAAATGCAATGTATGACCGTACCAACAAACTTGTGGTTGCGGCGCGTGATGTTATCAAGGCATCTGCCATTGAAGGGGAAGATGTGGTAATGCCCCAACAAAATGGTGGATTGCTTATGGCTGCAACAAGTTGTGTCAAGGCGGCAGGAGAGTGCGTGGCGAGGACGAAGTTTGTCATCGAGAGAATAGGAGATTTCGAATTTGAGCCTCAAAATGCGGGGCTTGGGATTGATATCTCGTCCATTGGCGTAGTGGTTGCGGAGAAGCCGGTTGAGGAACCCCAGGTAGAAATCCCACCGGAGCCCACCAGTCGGCCACCACCGCCGCCTCTCATCATCCCAAGCCATGAGAAACCTCTTCCTGACCTTCCGGAGAAGTCGCCTTCACCTACTGATGCCAAGCCAATCGCAGAAGGTGCGGTTGAGAGTGCAAGAAGACAATCAACTGGGACCAAGAGAGATTCCTTACTACCACCGCTTCCAAAGACGACAAGCCCAGCAGGGGATGATTACAGTCCTTCGGAAAAGTCTTCCCAGCACGACAATGATTTCCAAACCTCCTTTAGGTCGGGTAGCATCGCAATATCAAGTTCAGGTACAAGTAGCACGTACCTCAGTGGTATACGTGACTCTGAATCTAGCATGTTGTCACAAGCCTCGACGCGTGCCACCACACCAGATCATTCCGCCTACGTTCCACGGAGTCAACCCTCCATTTCAGACTTGAGCATCTCTGGCAGTCTATCAACCCTTGCAGACGAGGTCGATGAGGGCGAATCGAAAATGCTGGAAAAGACATTTGCTCACGAACTACTCTATAACAAAGAAGGTCAGATTACTGGTGGGACTTTGCCGGCTCTGGTTGAGCGGCTCACTACCCATGATTCAACACCAGATGCCATGTTGGTTTCAACCTTCTACTTGACATTTCGATTATTTGCCACGCCTGTCGAACTTGCTACTGCCCTGGTAGATCGATTCGACTACGTTGCAGAGAGTCCACATATTGCACGCCCAGTGCGATTGAGGGTCTATAATGTATTCAAAGGCTGGCTTGAGTCTCACTGGCGCGATCTTACGGACCATGAATCTCTCACTGTCATCGAGCCCTTTGCAAAGGAGAAGCTCGGAAAATTTCTCCCTGGTGCTGGAAAACAATTGCTGGATTTGGCCAATAAAGTCACCTCAACTGAAGGCCCATTGGTCCCTCGCCTCATTTCTTCCATGGGAAAGACATCCACCTCAATTGCACAATATATTCCCGCCGACACCCCCTTACCTACTCCACACATGAGCAAGAGTTCAGTGCTGGTTTTGAAAAACTGGAAAATGGGCGGCAGCAACCCTACGATTCTCGACTTTGATCCTCTGGAGCTGGCTCGACAGCTGACGATCAAGGAGATGAACATCTTCTGTTCGATCATGCCCGAGGAGTTACTTGGCTCCGAATGGACAAAACGATCTGGGTCGAATGCGGTCAACGTAAGGGCGATGTCAACACTGTCAACCGACCTTTCTAATCTTGTGGCCGACACCATTCTTCAGTACGAAGACGCCAAGAAGCGAGCAACCATCATTAAGCATTGGATCAAGATTGCCGCCAAGTGCCTTGAGCTCAACAATTATGATTCGTTGATGGCTATCATATGCTCCCTCAACTCTTCCACCATCATTAGATTGAGGAGAACTTGGGATGTGGTATCGCAGAGGCGAAAGGATCTGCTTGATGCTCTACAAGCAACTGTCGAGCCAGACAAGAATTACGCAATTCTTCGAAAAAGACTCCATGACCACGTGCCACCATGTCTTCCCTTCGTTGGAACGTACTTGACTGATTTGACTTTTGTGGACGCTGGTAACCCTGACACAAAACAACTTCCTGGACTCGGTGGTTCTGAGGGAATGCCTGTCATCAACTTTGATAAGCACACTCGAACAGCCAAAATTATTGGCGAATTGCAACGATTCCAGATCCCTTACCGTCTGATCGAAGTAAACGATTTGCAGGAGTGGATCCAAGCTCAAATAGTCCGTGTTAAGTCGTCACCGGAACAGGAGAACGTGCAAAAGTACTATCGCAAAAGTTTACTTCTCGAGCCACGCGAGACCAAGACGAGTCCAGTTGAGGGACAGATGCCCTTTTCAATGACTGGCCACAACACCAAGTTTGATATCTTTGGATGGTCGCATTCTAAGGATCGGGAAAAGGCTATGTCTACCTCTTCCTCCCTATTTTGAAATCCGATATCTACGGATACCCCTTTACGAATACCCTCTCACGACACACCACAACACACTTCATGACGACCCACCGATTGATTTGATACCCACTTTGAATAGCGTTTTAGCGAATGATCTTTACGGGCTCGGCGAAAGCAGGCGTTACAACGGATGGCTTACCCCCGATCATGTTTGATTATAGCCTGTTTTTTTCTTTTTCTTTGTTTCTTTTTTTCTTTTTTAAACTGATTTCTGTCTTTTTTTGCTGCGACACATTCTATTGATTGATTGAATAACATTTCGCATTCGCGGCTGGCTGCTACATCGCATGAACAACCTTGCTCCACTGGACACAAGAGCAACAGGGGAATCGAGATTTGGAGAATTGGCGAATTTCCCTGGGCCATCGAATCATTGTATACACACCATTTGTTCCTATCATTGGATGGCGACAGGCCCTCGCTTTGGCTTTTGAGCATTGGCTTCCCTACGTTATTTCCCCTAGAATGGGGCGAAGGAGGAAAATACGATGGGATCATGTCTTGAGTCGGTGGGCGAACGAAATCACTGGGATTTTGAGAAGAAGTTTGGGCTCACGCCTAAAAAAACATTTTTCTTCGGCTTTCTTTTGCTTGTAAATAAAAGGCTTCCCGCGCTTCGACTTCTTCCGACCTGTTTTTCTTTTCTCTTGTACAGAAGGACGGACTGCCTAATTTTTCTTACTATGGCTTCTTTGTATCAAATTTGGCGCGGTTGTGTTTAATGGCTGGCCTTATCTTTAAATGGAGGAAAGGAAAATGAAAAAGAGGCGTATGGCATGGAATGGCAGGCATGGATGGAATTGGAATGGAGTGGGTATGGGGTATATGATACCAATTGCTTGCGCTCTGAAGGAGAAGTAAGCTGGCTAGCCTGACTTGGGGCTTGATGTGTAATGTTTGCTGTCTTTCTTTTTAGTTTTATAGAAATTAAAATGAAGACATATTATATAACATAGCTTGTGTGTTTTCATGGTGAATGTGTAGTAACTGAATTACTGGGTGTAAGGGTGAGTGCAACTGATGCCAGGATTGAATTTAAGGGTCCTTGGAATTTGTGTAAGGACTGCCTGACTGGTAAGTAAATGAGGCCTTGAATTGAGTTGCTTCACCTGTCCTGCTTGCTGTAGGCTTTCTGGGAGTACAAGAGGAGTGAGGAATCAACTCTTTCTCTTTTGTGAGAAGGTTGGGGTATATTGGCAGTTTAGTTTTGTGTTCTTTGAAGTAGAGTGTTCTACCTCCTGTACGTACGAATGTCTTGTAGTGTGGAATAGCTTCTGCTTGTCCTATCTTGTTAGAGGATATGATATCTCTCTCTGTCATGGGATCTTGATTTCTGGATGACGATATTTATCTAGCTCTTGATAAGTATCAAATTATTTGATTATTTTCTTGGATTGTGGGGTTTCTAGGGGTTAGTTGTTCTTGTGTCTGGGATTTGGGGTTCCTTTGGGATTTGAGATTTATGATGGGGGTTTGGGGGAAGAGGGTTGTGGATTGTTTGGTTCTTGGGAACTCTTGTGGTATTTCTTTTTTTGTGGTTGGTTTTTTAGGGTTGTTCTTTTATAGCTGTAACAGGCTTATACAAGCTTCTAGATTGTCACGTGAGATTGTTGAATGGTGAGCTCCCTGTTAGGTGATTGATTTCTTGGCAGATAGATGGTTGTTTGCTTTAGGGATAGAGTGTTTAGATAGTGTCTTTAAATGGTGGTTTTTTTGTCTTGATGTAGATTAGAGTATGGATTTAGTAGTATTCTTATTATTAGACGTGGATAAGGGTAGAAGGTTGGTGGATGAGGGCAGAAGGTGAGAGCTAAATAGGACTTATACTAGGCCCCTAAAGAGTGAAACGCGTTCTATGGTAAGTGAATCTCTTAGTGCGTAGTTATGTGGTAGTGAAATTCAGTGAGAGTGATTCCTGGCAACGTTCCTGCATGTAGTAGAAATCTGCCAGTTAAAGGGGCGATGTTTTCACTGTCGCTAGGATGGAAGAAAAAATCAAAAGCTCTTTTGAGAATACAACACTGCAGGAACCCACGCTAAGCGATACTTCTTAAAGTTTGTATAAAGCTTGATGTTAGTAGTGGCTTTCAAGTTTGCACAGTGAAGTGGCTTAATAGGAATCAGATATTTCCATGCTAAAACTTGTAGCCAATAAATGGTAAGTGGAGCAAAACTTATCCATAGATGTGTTCCTTTCACCATTCAGAAAATCTTAGTGAAGCTACCTCTGTAAGTCCTAAATGAAAAGACCTTGAACTCACTGTATGCGTGATGTTGAATGGTCGTCCAGCGTACTAGCTAAATATATAGTAGCGGCAACTGGGCTATAATGCTTTCAAAAGAACCTATCATTTCCTTCGAAATTTACTGTTGAACTGACAGCAACTTTCTCCACACCACTAGACATGGACACAACCAGACAATCATAGATAAATACGCACCACTACAGAAACCACAAACCTCTATATCAATACCACAGCCCAACATGTCCTTTGAGATTTCCAGGCCATCCGAGCCATCCAAATCACCTAGAAGGATTGTGCCACATAAACCACTAGCAGAAACGCATATTTTTGACGATGACGGAGACGTGACTCTGATATTCAAAAAGAAGAAGGATAAGTAGAAGACGAGGAATGATAGGTTAGTATTTTCACCACGTGTTTCTGTCTCCAGACTAACAGATCTCCAGCCATGTTGAGAAAGAAGACACAAATGATGACCAGTAAGAGGCTTCCATAAATAGCTCTTTGGGTGTACTTTGCTCATTACTTCTAGATCTCAGAATTCCGATAGTTCCCCTGATTCCGATTATGAGTATATGTCTTCAGAGTAAGTAAATCAACTGTATTGGACACCTCGTGTTCTGACAAGTCTCAGGGAATCTGGAGATGAGAGCGAAAGTGGCGAAGAGAATGATAATCACGAACGAGAATCCCCTCCCTCAAAAGACCCCCGCGAAGCCCCACCTAGGGTAGAGTTTGTAGGGATTCAGATGATCGTTTCCTTAAAGCACCTAAGACTTGCGTCTCCTGTTTTCAAAGCAAGGTTGAAGCCGGGATTTCGAGAGGGTGACGCGCTTCGTAACAACGGATACACTGAGATATACTTCCCAGATGACGATCCGGGAGCATTCTACATAGTGATGGCAATATTGCATGCCTACGCCGGCGACATTCCCTGGGATTTGGAGATCCAAGAGCTATTTGAATTGGCAATTGTGGTCGACAAATACAAGCTTCTTGAAGCTGTCGCATGATTGTCCTGGAATTGGACCACATCTTATGGAGACATGATCTTCCGTAGTAGCCTTGAGGAACACTTCGCGTTGCTCACTGCGAGCAGGCGCGCTGGGTATTTAAGGAAACCTATGTGTTCGCTGTCGCCACTACAAGCCTTCTAGCCAAGTTCCATCTGATAGTGGACGAAGACTGGTTTGAAGATCTCCCGATACCACAGAAGGTAATTAGTAAGTACCCCAAAGCTTGTTCAATATGGTCTCGGTGACAGTATGAAACGAAGTCTAACTCAAAAAGCCTCCCTCAAAGACATTCAGAGATCTGCAATCAAAAGAGTTCACGGAACAGTGGAAAACATGCCCGACTACAAAGACTACGAAGACTACGAAGAGTCTTTCCTCGATTCGCTTGATTCGCTTCCAGATCAGCAAACCTGCTTGTACGCATTGGTTCTTCTCAAAAAGTTGCTTGATGGCGCATCCAAACTCCAACTTAGACCTGTGCCCGAAAGTTACGACGAAGAGCACAGAGTCGACGGCTTGTACGAACACCACATTAAAATGCATGGTGAGTTGCGTGATCTACGGAGAGCATTTAAGGGAAATGCATGGATAAACGGAAAACCCGCACAGGAAGGGGGGCAGCTTTCTGTGTGGGATCACCGGCAATATGCTGATATAATGCGAAGAATCTTTTGGGATATTAGTGAGATGACCATTTAGTGGGATAAGAGGGGCAAAGTCTGAGGGATTGCGTATTGACGGTGAGTATTTTGATTATGGGCAGTTATACGCTATTGGGAGACTGTCTTGCTTCCCTTTGATAGCAATTCAATTTCGTCTTCCAAGAACCAAGGTCTGAATAGCGTCTTCCTATTAAACTTTGAGTTAGTTACAGTTTTTCATGTAAATGTTAATATTGTGTATTGACTCCCAGTACTTCAGAGTAATAACCCACACAATAAAGATAGAGAATTATCAGAAATATATTGTTTAGGTTTCTGAATCAGTTCCACGGTCAGTAAACTCAGTAAACACAATAGGTATCCCCTTCTTTCATGTCTACTAGAAACTTAAATCTTTCGCAACTTTACTTATCCAAGTATACATTCAACAGGGAAATAGGATTAGGATCTTGATGATTTGTCTTGTGTGGTTCAAAATCCCAGATTCTGTAACTAAAATCAGCTTTTGTTAATTTCGTAGTAAATTACAGTAAACTAGCTTAGTTTGTACCTTATGGTCTATGAGTATGCCACAGGAGGCTAACATCATAGTTTTATTAAGCTAATATTTTTATACCTAAGATTAGACCACTGGTTGATGTGAGTATTTCGTTTGTCCGAATGATGTAGAAAGTCAAAAGTAGGGTAGAAAGAAGGTAATCCCCTATGGGAAATCGAGGCCAGATGTGTACAAAAATATCTGACACCCGCCGCGGGCTGTCCCGGGGCACAAAACTATCCCTAGCGCGTATATTTTCGTATACTAACAGTAGTCGCAAAACCTTAATATTATACTAAAGACGTAGTTCTCTATTTACTTGTTTACGCGTTTATATATTTACTCGTTTACTTATTTACAGGAAAGGGGGGGGGCGGTAATAGGGGTATAATAGAAGTAGAGACTTATAGGATAGTAAAGTAGGAAAGTACTTATAAGGAGGGACAGAGGAGAAGGGACAAGGGGGGAGAGACAGAGGGGGAGGGACAGGTAGAAATAGCTAAGTACTTACAGGTAGGGAGGGAGAGGGAGAAGGACAGGTGAAAACGACTTAGTACTTATAGGTGGTTTATAGAGGTAAAGGGAGGGGGAAAGGCCCTCTGATATAGACAGATAGCTGACGGAAAGCTCGGGTTACGCTAAAACTCTCTTAAAAGCTAATTATAGGCTATGTTGGTTCCTAAAAGTATAACATTTTCTTCTAAAATGCCCTCTGTTTTCGCTTAGCAGGGGATAATAAAGTATAAAATCCCAAAAGTGGAGACGCCTACTTTATAGTACTCAAATCTCTACTTTTAACTACCTAATTAGGCCTGTGTACGGAATTTTCGTACGTGTACAAGAATCTCTGCCACCGAGTTCCCAGAGGGGTGGCTTCCCCCTTAGCTGATAAGATCCCCCGCGCAAGCTTGGATACGCTCCTTCGTTTCATGACAATAGCTTGGGTTTTTCATGAGACCTATGCGTTTGCAGCTGTTACTGCTCAATTCATGGTGAAATCATGCGCGGTAATACAGGAGAATCATTTTGGGGACTTACCAGTACCGCAAAAGATTATTGGTGAAAACTTTGAGGCCCCAATTCCAGGGAACGGTGATTGACATCATTCCAGCTACCCTCAAAATACTCCAAATATATGCCATCGAAGATGTGTACGGGACAGCCGAGAATATGCTACAGTATCAAGAGCCCAAGTATGAGTGTACCAAAGTTTAGGCACCAGGAAAGATCATACCCAGAAACCCGCAGTCTTAGCACGATAAATTACGAGCTACAAATCATCCTTGTACCGCTAGAGAATGCCGAGAAGCTGGGACTTGTTCGAGCATCGAAACGCGCGCATCATTTTTGCAATTTGGTTATTGCCCAATGCAAAAACTTGGTTGGCGGATACAAAAATACCGTGTACGCAAATCATTCTGAATACAATGACGATCAGGAAACAACGATAACCAAGAACTTTGGCCAAGTTGGCGGACCTCTCAATAGACGTCTAGACCACTTGGAAGTGGCCATGTAAGTAACGGGAGACTTCTTCCTATAATTTTTACCTTTTGTTTCCGAAACTGACTATACTTCAATCTCTTTGAGATATTATATTGCACCTCAAAGAGTAAAGCACCTGAATGACATGGCTGACACAGCGACCTAGGGCCAGAACCGTAGGTCACGAAAGGTGGGAATTTGAAGAAACAATTTATATTCCACAAAATGTTTCTATTGAGATATTTGTAATGGGATATACGGAAAGATTTGGGAAGCGAATCTCATGGCCTTCAGATGTTGTTTGGTAGGTTCTAGAGTCGGTCATTCTTCTCAACTTAATATTCCACATTCTAAAAAGCAATCGGACGTCATAGTTTTGGACGGTAATTTCCCATGTAACAAATTATTTCATACTTCTCAACAATTGCAGAGCCATTAGTGTGATGATCCACATCCACCCCAGCATAACAGCATTCCCTCTAGATAAATAACGTCATACGAAGCGTGGTTTCAAATTTCCAGAAAACAGGTTTCTAGCCACTCCCCTCTAGCCTAATAAATAGAATTATACTACTAGCAGCCTCCAATGTTGAAGGACATCATACTAGATGGCACGAATGGTACGTGAGTGACACACAAAACAAGATTATTGCTAGCCGAGATTAGGCGAACCAACCCAACAAGTCTGTTCTAGCCTCTGCGACATACATCTCAACTAGGTGCAAGTGAGTTGTTTAGCAAATCCCTGATATATAATTGCCTAATTTTAAGACAATTTAGAGAGGACTTGTGGCTCAAGTCTCTGACCGCAATTCTTTTGGATAAACAGAAGTAAAAAGAAATGACACTGATACTTTTCAACAACGGAGATTACTCAACGCTTTACCCTTAATGATTTGGCGGAACATCGGCGGCAAATGAGATAACTTGACAAGAAATCGTGTTTAAGTGTGACAGTTTTTGATTTAGTGAATAAGGGTTCGCTTAGCGAAGTTGCGGGTGTACCCTTCCGTAGATAGACAAATACCTGAGGAGTGCGAAGAGCGTCTCTCTTCCCTCCTTGCGAACAATCTATTCCTTGATCCCCACCATAACATTTAGCAGATAATACGGCCATCAATACTCGCAATTCAATGTTGATACCTTCTGCTCCATCCTCTTCTATAACAGCTACACCGAGACCGGAGCTCCCTATTCCTCTACCAGGTAACTTCTGCCATCGCTCATACCCAACAAACAGCCACAAATCTCCCCAGACTGATGTATCTAGGCAAGGGATGCCTCAAAAACAAGCCACCCCGTTTCAAGTGCACGATTATGCGATAGTGAATTAGCTTCTTGTGATCAAATATTGCTGAGTCCAAGCTAGACGGTGATTGGCGCAGATCCTCAGGGGGGCTATAAAATTGCACAATAGCCTCTTGACTTCGCAAAACTTTTCACAAAAATATCGACAACATCAAGTCAAGATACAAACATTCAAAATGTCTTCCACGAAATTCATTTCGCTCCTCTCCCTCCTTACAGTCTTCCTTCTCAATCCCTTCGCCTCAGCATCATCACTACTCCGCCGCGACTTTACGCCAGGCTCCGGAGGTCTCGTCGCATGGAAGGATGGCATTGAAGTGGGCTGTATTGATTCAAGTTGGAAGTTGGTAGCTGGTCCTGAAGGATGCGGAGTTTTCACCGTTACCGACCGACCTAACCACCCTCGATACTACAGTATCACCAGCGAAAAGGGATCCTGTGGATACCAGTACCAATTTTGAGTAGTCTCTTGTGCTAGGTGTGAGCTCTGTTTTCTCAAGGAGTACTGACGTGTCTCCTCAAGTGTTGTCCCTCAACCCGAATCCCACATCTTTTTGTTGGCCTGCGGAATTCAACCTGGAGGGTAAGATGGATTCTACGACTCGGAGTTGCAAGTGAGTATAATGCTCTGGGTGGACTGCTACTGTTGCTATGCAAAGAAGACTTAAATTACTATTGTCTGATGTAGTTCTGGACCGATCCCAATCTCAACCAGACCATATTGCGGGTGGCATTAGCCAGAAACTACATCACGGTTGGCGAACGTTTTCCGACGGGAACCGAGGCCCTGAATGTTACCACTGATGGATCCCTCTTGCCAAGTAGATTTGAACTTGTATGGAAGCCGTCAGTCTGAGATGCGCGATGAATTGGTGGTCCACGAGTACTTTGTCGATACAGCCAGTGTATATCGATACCTACACGATGGTCCGCTTCATAGGAATCTGGTGGGGAAGTGTTTACATTCGGGTTAGCTTTGCCGATGGTATTCTTTGCAGCGTACTCGCTTGAATTAGGCACCTATAATTGAGAGAAGATTTCCCGAGAAAAGTACATGATTCTCCAGTAGGCGAGAGCCGGTGATGATTACATACCACAAAGGAAAAACACCCATATTTGCAACCGTTGTTACGTTGCAGCGATTATGGACAGTCGTAGAACCGTTGTGATGTCTCGAGTTAACATGCGTGACTTTCTGTTTTTGATTTTGCGATTTCATAATTGAACGATGGGCTTTAAGAACAAGCTGTTTATCTAAGAATGTCTATATTGCAAAGGCAAAAATGAAGCTATCGCGACATGAAGAAACAAATCGCGTACTTATCTGAATCTACCTAGGTATGTTGTCGCTCAGGTCTAGCTGTCTCTTTATTGGTAGTTCCTGGCCCCCCCTCTTCCCTTGGCTACAGTGGTATGTAGATGAAAACAATAATCACATAGATAATTGAGTACTGCATATAGCACCCTGATTTATCGTCACTCTTGTCCCCTTCTTGCTGCATTATTATTGGTCTACTACAACCTGAAATCTACGTGCAGAGTTCACATTGCCTTTGATATAAACGTTGAAATAGACGTAATTTCTACCTAGGTAAGGCCAAAGGTGAATACAACAAACTCAAACATCAAACCATACATATGTCAACTCGCTACAGATTAAGACGGTACTCGAGTACTAGGTACGGAGTAATACGGTTATAAAGGTTTCCAATAGTTGTGATTTCCTATAACGGATATAATAGAAGGGTTTCAGTGAGGTATGGGTGTGGGTGCCTGCAGGTGGTCATGACTGTCTTCAGGCAGATGCGTACGGTGTCAGGTGGATGAGGTGTGGATTCGCAGAGGTTGAGACATGCCAGAGCTCACCCGCGCTGTGGGAGGCGGGGTCGAGGTCAATTCAAGTTCAAGGTCTAAGTGTAGGTAGGGAAGTGGCGACCTCAGATAGGAGCGAGTGCGAGTGTGCATTCAAGGTGGGTGGGTGATGGCTGGAGCTTGGTCGACGAGTAGGTACCTATGAGGAAGAGAGAGGTCGCTCATTCCGTGACACTCTTGTCTCGCCCAACCTGCCGTCCCGGCCGGCCTCATTGCGCAACGTACCTACCTACGTACCTACCTACGTACCCACGTCGAGGTCGAGTGGCTTGAATTCCAAGTTTTGTTGGAATCAAGAAAGGATGGAAGGCACGACTCCTTTACCAGTAAACCCACGGACCCTCTACCCTTGAGTACCTAGGTATAAACCCCCCCCCCTCGCCGTCGCTCTCCCTGTCCACATTTACACTTTTTTACACTTTTTCACATTTGAGATTGAATCACGGGAGAGGGGGGTGAAGGACGGCTGCTTTTGCTTTGATGCAGTTGATTGCAGGCGGCCACTTTTAGCTTCCTGTCGGGCTGAATACCTACCTAGGTACCTAGGTAGTAGGTACAAGTATTGCACAGCTTAAATAAGGTTATCGCGATGTTCAGACGCAAGTTATCCCACTTTTTAGTCCTCAATTGAGCCTAGACCGAGCGATATAAGCCTTCGTGTTCTACTTCGTAGATAGACTCCTCGTATTTGTATTTGCATTAGAAACCGCCCTTGCGTTCTCTTTATTGAATACCTAGGTACTAACTCGTCACTAAAATACGCCTGCCAAACCTGTCAATAAATTATGAACCAAATTATCCACACACTAATAAACTATATCACTATTACTAAAAACCGCTGGCAAAATCACCCTATTCGAGTCCATCTCTTCATCAGATCCCTACCTCGGTATCTACCCGCTGAGTATTGCCGTTGTAGAAGTACTTACCTATAATACAAAAGAAAACACTACTCGTATATTGGTAATGGTATATCGTACCGATTCTGTACACCCCTTTCTCGCCATTTTTACACCATTCCTCTTATGGTATTGATGGTCAATTGCCACCTTAAATTCACAAACATTGCACTCTCTTCTTTTACTGTAAAACCTACACATGTTTGGTTTCGTGGGTTTATCGTAGGTACAGAACAGACAGATATTTTGCTATTTTATATCGCATATCGACCTCGATTGTAATTATCATTTTCAACCTCATTGTTGACTTATGTATTAAAATTCAAGATACATTATACCTCCGCAACCCGAGGACTTTATATGATTGTCGAAATAAGCTCAACTCCCAAGACTATGTGGATACGACGAAGTCGAGAGGATGATTCATCTCGAAAACCCAGACAACGCGTGATACCCAATTCCAAACCATTCAAGTAACAGGAAACATCCATAGCCAATATCATGCACCTTCTCGAGCCACCCGTTCATAAGCGATAGCGTCATCGAAAACTTCGGAGGAGGCGATTACACGTGTTGGAACACCGGGTCGGTGCAAGGGCGGTAAACAATTCCTATGGCTGGATCTGGTCCAATTCCCCTGTTGCAAGCGAATTCCTATTCGAAAATCAGCAAGAGCACGAGTATATTTTGCATCCAAGCTAGTGTGTAACTTACATATGTTGAATCGTAAGCTGTGCACATCCCAAACCATGGGTTCTCTGGCTTATAGCTGATTTGGTATGGTGCTCCCGGTGGGCACTCGTTTGCACGTGCTTCAACAGCTGCTGGAGCAGCATGTGTGAGCCCAATGAAGAGGAGGGCAGTAATAGCGAGTTTGGAGAACATTGTGGAGTTTCGTGGAAGTTGAGAATTGGTGAAAAATCTGGAGGTAGTTGAAGGCCAAGTGAATGGATTGAATGCGGGGTAAGTAGAAAGAGGTTGAGTGTGTTCTACTTGTGGGAGACCGGTACTTATGTTCATGTCGCTAGCAATCATTCCGGCTTGGAAACCCGATGCGAGTAATTTGAAGCTGCTTTGGCCGCTTCCTAGTATACATCCACTTGAATAGAAAAATTCAATTGGCTTAGAATGCTATTTCCTGGGTTGAACCTCTCCTTACCTATACAACAAGGAAGTAGAGACAGAAGCTTGTCCAACTTCCTCGGACCCCTTTGTTTACGGACCTTCTTGAATCAGTAAGTCCGAATGCTTATGTATTTTCATCCTTGTTCATACTTCGTTCGTAATCACGGCACTCATTTCGCTTATTTTAAAGGGGAAGGTAGACTGGGGCAATGCCTTGGCAGGAGAAGTGGGGAACTATGGAAATGCGCGGCAATGGTGTACTTCAGTGATATGCACAGTGCGGAGGGCTTCAACTGCTCTAACCCTATGGGATTGAATGAGATCTTGGGCGCTTTTTATTCTTGCATATATCAAGGATATGCGGCAATTGTAAATAGAAATGGAAGTAATTAAACAAACACCTTAGGAAATAATGATGGAGTCAAAATCGGGTCAAGAATAGGAGTTGTATTGTAGGGTATGAAGCTATCTACAGTATATGTAGATAAGTGGATACAGGGGGTGGATCTAAAATCACATGTGAGAATTCCGGTATTCACTACCTTCCACGATACCATAATACCCAAGATAATAACTTACTTGGCGGGGACCGAGCTCATGCCGAGTGTATGGAGGTTTACTGTAGCAACCCCACGCCAAGTAACCAATTGGCGAGCGCCCTTCGCTTGTGCTCAATAACGTCCTGATCAAACAACAGGAAGCCTGGTTCTATTAGGATATGTTGTTGTCTCAGTGGTAGTTGTAGATATTGTTCTTATCCGCCGATTACGCTCAAGTATAGTATGTAGCATCAACAAACGTTGGACTTTCAAAAGAGACTTAATCGATTAATTAGCAAGAAACAAAGCTTACACGACCTCGTTGAGCCTCCTCTGGAATGAGAGGTCATCTCTCTTTCATCCCTTATTTCCCCGACCATGGATTTAAATTAAGTTAGACTAATTTGGCCCCCAAAAGGTTCATCTCAGCTCCTTCGATCCCATGCTTTTTTCTTCCCGTTTTCCGTCTCTAGTACTCCGTGTTTGCCCATCCGATCAGTCTCACTCGCTTAAGATTTATCTGTGCTGTCCAACGAAACGGCTGCTTAACTTCCAGTGCTCAGGCGCGTTTAGTTTTTCACAGAGAGAACCATAGGCGTGGAAGTGAGGCGAGTACTTTTGCCATTATCATCGTCTAATTAAGCTTGATAGCATTGAATCAATGGAAGCAAAGCTTTGTCGGTTGTTTGGTACTTTCACGCACAGGTGCGTTCTTTTCAAGGGACGAAAGAGCTTGGGGGTTTGTTTCAGGATACAATTGTGAGAGTATATTGTTTTGTAAAACCAAATCTAAACCATGAAGATTACTATGCAATTTAGGGCATGTTTGGCTACGCAAATCTCTCTATACAAATTAGGTACAAAAGTCGAAGATTTGCATAGGCTAGAGGACCCTAAGGGCTCATACAAAAGTTTCCTAAATTGTATGTAAATTAGATTATTCTCACGAAACAAATACACCACCGTTTAGCTAGTGCAAAAGTTTTTTATTATAGGTACAAATCTTATATATCTGTAACCCCCGCCCATCCCTTATAGTATTACCCCTATAGTCCTATAGTATCCCTCCTACAATTTCACTATACCCCCCTCTCCCTAGGCGCTCTTTTTGCTCCTACGCTTTGCAACTATAAATTAGCCTAGTATTACTATCTATTAGAATAAGAGATAGTATATAAGTATAGTATAGGGGGAAGGGGGATAGTATGGTAGGACAGTATAGGGGGATAGTATAGGGGGAAGGGGGATAGTATAGGGGGACAGAATAAAAGGACTTAAAGATTTGCACGGAGATTTATACAAATTAAAAAGAACTAAAGGGTTAAGGCTTTAGTTCTTTTACAAAGTTTTTTTAGTAGTATTGTGAGAGGCCAGACCTCGAATAGCTCAAAGGTGTGGTTTCGAATATTCAATTAAGAAGTGCGTGAAGACTACATACATGCGAGCTCTTCCTCTATATATAGAGAGAAAGAGCTTCCTAAAAATATTCCAAGAAACTTGCAAGAAATTTGAATGACGAACACATGATGTCAGAAGAACAAAACAAGAAAGTGTGGAAAAGTAGAAACCTGTTTGGCAGTGGGGTAATGGCCAGTGCTAAGCAGGGACTTTGGTCAGTGCTTAACGAGGACTTTGGTCAGTGCTTAGCGAGGGCATGGCCCGAGCCTCCATCATGGGTTCCAACCCTCATAAGTATAAATCTAAAAAGATTTATAATTAGATTTATAATAGATTTATAACTATTTTAGTAAAAACTTTTACGGCTATCTAAATAAGCGTATAAATTAAGAATTGTATATAAATCTTAATTAAAAACATATATATACAAATCTTTTTATATAAGTTAGTGTAAATCTCTAAATTATACAAGCCAAACACCCCCTTGGGGCATAAAGATTGCTATTCAGTTGGCGTCACTTTGTCTAAGGGGGTGTTTGGCTACGCAAATCTCTCTATGCAAAATAGGTGCAAAAGTCTAATATTTGCACGGGCTGGAGGACCCTAAGGGCTCATGTAAAAGTTTCCTGAATTGTATGTAAATTAGACTATTCTCACAAAATAAATGTACTACCGTTTGGCTAGTGCAAAAGTTTTTTATTTTAGGTGCAAATTTTATATATATCTGTACCCCCCGTCCACCCCCGCCCATCCCCTCTATGGTGTTACCCCTATAGTCCTATAATATCCCTCCTACAGTTTCCCCATACCCCCCCTTCCCTAGGCGCTCTTTTTGCTCCTACGCTTTACGGCTATAAATTAGCCGAGTGTTACTTTCTGTTAGAATAGGGGAACAGTATAGGGGGCAGTATAAGGGATAGTATAAGGGATAGTATAAGGGACAGTATAAGGAACAGTATAGGGGGCAGTATAAGGGACAGTATAAGGGGCAGTATAAGGGACAGTATAAGGAACAGTATAGGGGGCAGTATAAGGGACAGTATAAGGGGGCAGTATAAGGGACAGTATAAGGGACAGTATAAGAGAATAGAAAGATTTACACGAAGATTTATACAAATTAAAAAGAACTAAAGGGTTAAGGCTTCAGTTCTTTTTATAAGTTTTTTTAGTAGTACAAATCTAAAAATACTTATAATTATTTTAGTAAAAACTTATACAGCTATCTAAACAAGCGTACAAATTAAGAATTATATACAAATCTTAATTAAAAATATATACATACAAATCTTTTTATATAATACAAATCTCTAAATTACACGAGCCAAACACCCCCTAAAGAACTTAATAGTTTCATAACGTAAATTTTCGTTGTTTCTTTTTAGATGGTTTTGGACTCATTGAAGAATATGAGATTGTTTCTGGCATGCCCGCAATATCCTTCAACACTGGCGTAGATCCTTTGATCATCACTCTCCAAAATAAAACATATGGCCCCTTCCAACCAAGGTTTGCTATCGAAGAATAGCAACCACAATACTAATATGAGAAGATGAACTGGAACGGGATTATTCTACCTCTCAATGAGTGAGTTTTTCAGATATAGGAATATAATGTTGCACAACCTCTACGGAGCCGGTAAAATGACCGTACTTCCTTTCATGAAAATGCTTCCTTTCAGCAACCTTGTAGCGCTACACAAAAACGATAACAAGAAAATGTCTAAGAACTACTACAACAATAATTAAATCAGTCTTGAGTTGGCTAGTCTTTATCATGTATATTTATAATCTGTGTTTTAGTACAAGGTATGCAAATTAGAAATACGGTCGTTTTTCCGACCCGTAAAGACAACCTCAAAGTTGGACTATTGAAAGCTTAACTTTCACAAAAATAGCATTGTTAAGACGACAACGACTCTTAAAAAATTACTAAAAAAGCTACATGGTCACTCATAATTCGTAAATCAGGACCAGACCCGTAATTCATCTCTTACTAATTTTCGCTTGAAATACCAGCTGATAAAAGTGGGGCATGATGATGGCCACTTCAATTGACCCCGCATTCTCGCCCGACCTCAAGCAAAGTCCAGATACCTTATGAGCTGACACAACAACCCTAAAAATGGAGGATCAGGTCGATAAACTCGTTGAAAAGACATGGGGTAAAGTTTCTTCTGCAACCGCGTGAATTTCAGGAAAGGGGTCTAAAAATAACCACAGCTAGATACCAAGCTACCCCGCCCTCCAAACGTCTTCTCATAGCAATCTCTGGGATTCCAGGCTCTGGTACATAACCAACTCCCTGTCTGTTTTCATTTTATCCTACCCTTTCTTCTAACGCCCACCAAAGGTAAAACTACGCTGGCGACAGCTGTAGCTGCACGAATTAACTCTCGAAATGCGGCACTCTTTGGAAAGACAACCATGCCACCGCCAGCCGCATTTATCCCGATGGATGGATACCACTTCTCCAGAAAGGAGCTAGATGCTATGCCTGATCCCAAACTAGCCCACGATAGACGAGGAGCGGCTTTTACTTTTGATGGAAGAGCTTGTAGGTGTTTTGTGTCACATGATTTCTTTATCTTATACTGTATCGATGAACTGGAGCAATTTCTCTCTCACCTACACATAAAATCCTCGAACGTTCCCGGGGAAGTTTTCAGATTCTAACACTCTCCAAGTCTTAAGTCTAGTAAAAACTATTTGTGAACCACTAGAACCATCTACCCGAACTCTCTACGCTCCATCCTTTTCCCACGCACTCAAGGATCCAGTCTATGATGACATACCCATTCCACCAACAGCAAGAGTAATTATATTCGAGGGCAATTATCTTTCTTTAAATACGCCCCCCTGGTCTGATGCTGCAAAATTAATGGATGAACTTTGGTATGCTGAAGCCTGGTGGAATCTCGGTTCTCCCTCAATGCCTTCGCATCGCATTAAATCTAAGAAAAGACCTCTGACAATCACTTAGGTTTGTGGATGTACCCTTCGAAACTGCTGGTCAACGACTAGTACCACGCCACGTCAAAGCTGGCATTGTCGCAAATGAAGAACTGGCATGGAAAAGGGTACGAGAAAATGACCTCGTCAATGGACAAGAGATTGTGGATGGGAGATTGGAAGTGCATGAAATGATTCAAAGCAAAGAGGATTTGGAATGGAAACCGGTGGATTAGAAGTGATGAAGATGTCAATTGGGATGTCGAGTTCTGCAGCGAACCTCTGAGTACTTTATACTCTAGCTTTCACTCGGGGCACCCCTTATTGCAACTAATGACGTGCTGGAAGACCACAAAAACATATTGCTTTATCCTCGTACGTCTTTCTTGCAGACTCTTTTGTAGAATTGTTCCAATTATCCCTTGGCTCTTCTTCACTGATACCTGCCCAAACCTTTTCAATTTTGTCAACAGCTCCCTTACCTAACCGTCCTCTTTGGGGAGTTTCAAGAGAATTCTCTAACTGAACAACAACTTTGCCTCCAAGGATAACCCCATCTCCTCCCTCCTCGTTCAAAAAGGAATGATAAGCAATCCATGGATGTGCCAACTCTGCATTACTTATTCCTTCATCCTTAGCAACCTCGTTCCAAGCCCTCAAACCTTCAAGCAAAGAAGGTTTGATGCACACTTTGCTTGAAGGCTTGATGCACAGAGTATCGTAAACACTCTTCGTGGAGCCATCGCTTACAGATCTCCCTGGTGACCCTTTCCGTGGCTCATTTGTAAAGAATTCGACATCTCTGATGAAAAACCCGCCCGCGGTGGGAGAGTAAGCGAAAAATGAAAACCCTAATGTACGTAGGAGGGGAAAGAGATCTTCTTCTGATTTGCCAGCGAATGCGTTGTAGTTGGCCAGGTATATGGAGGGGAGAACAGAATTTTGTGATTTCTGGATCTCGTACTCAAGTAGATCTTTTGCACCTCATCGGGAAGAGAGGCGAGCATTGCTCTATATACGCTATCAAAAGTCATTATACCAAAGGTCTAGTACAAGTAAATTAATTCTCTCATATCACCTAGGTCAGTAAGGAGTGAAAAGAATCAATTACTTTAAACTATTCTTCGAATTGATTTATTCATTTAAATGTGTGAGGTCTTTAGGATAATACTTATTTTTATAACTCGGGTGTATACAGAGTAATACCCGCCTCTCTTACTGTAGATCGAGAGACCGAAAAGTTTGTCTTATCTGACAGCGTCAAGGATCCAAATCCCCTCGAGTGTTTCCTTGATTGAAACGTTTGGGGACGGAGCACGAAGAGAATAGACGACCACCAGTTGACAGATCGTTTGTAAGTGTTTGTGCTCTACCCCTACCTTGGTGGTTTGTTTGAGGGGTGGGCGTTGACGCATACGTTATTTACATCAGGTGTCTTTAGACTATTGTCCCTACCATCCAGAATGAAATTCTTGTCATAGCTCCGGGGGAAAGAGCCGGCACTTTGGTCTGGATCGTGAAGTCTTTGGCGGCTTCCAGCTTGCCAATCATAAATTCGCTTCCTTCTGCATAACAACAGTTATTATTCAATCCAATAAAAGGCAGCCTCATACATAGCGATTGACAGTAGCAATTGTGTCAATCTGGAAATTTCTCAGCACATGGAATTGCTGACTAGCAAGATCTTCGGATAAGAGACCAAAGCCCGCACCGCCGTAGACAGCTTTAGCTCCGGGTTTTGTCATCTTTGCGGAAGTGGGCAGAAGATGTGTTGTTTCGCAAACCGGCGGAAGAAATGCTAATCCAAAGTATTGCAAACCAGGTAGAAGTCAAGAGCAGGTATGAAGTTATATAAAACCTGCGGTCTTGGTGTGTATTCTATCAACTTAGCGGTGAATGAGTGACGGATTTAGGACTTTCGAAGCTTAAGGACTTGTAAGTTGAGTTCATGTGGACTGAAAGATCTTTACAATAGTACAGTGACAATAATCGATGAATTCTGAAGTCTGAAAGTTGAATTCGTGTTTACATCAAGACCAACGTTTGGCAACTAGAATTCCATTCGGTCCCAGAGGCTTCCTCTGGAAGGATTCTATTCCAGAGGTATATATCCTATGGAATATATGGAATTTCTAGCTGGAATTTGGCACATGACCCGGAAAAATGTACTCCAGCTCTGTCGACCAATAGGAAGTCTCCAGGGCCCTATTTATATTAAACACTCAGATAACAAGTCATATTACGTGAATGTCCCCCTAAATGTCTACATAGGGTACGAGTATCGTAAATACGTCTAGAGTTAATTATAAAAAAACGTATTAGGTACTATTATATCTTCCTAGCTATTTCCTTAACTCTCTAGGGCTATATAGCTCCTATAATCACGTGTTTAAATAGTCTGGAATTTCATGGAATTTTCAGAGCCTACTAACGGAAGGAATCTTTCTATTTTATATAAGCTCTGGAAGAATTCCAAGTGGAATAGAATAGAATAATTCTGTTGAATATGGTTCCATGTGCCGAACGTTGATCAAAACCAAGGGTGAACCAAAGTTGCGCTTGTTTATGGCAAACCCCTATGAAGTATTTTTCTGGTGGCAGCATTTGAACCAGGGGTGAGGAGAGTATCTCCTCGACGGTTCGGCGTAAACTCTGACCAGGAATAAGCAGCATCACGTAGAATTATTTAACGCATAATTTCAGGTCAACTCTGACACCTTGGCAATGCTAAGCTGTCAAATCGGACTGTATTTTGGTATACCGTGGTAAATGGTCCTTAACAAAAATAGGTAGACCGGGTAGGGGGGGCTTTGAACGCTCATATCATACGCTCCGAGCCACTTAGAGACTACGTCGATTAAGTCTCGGCTTATCGATTTTAGTAGTAATCTAGGTCTATGTTAAATTTAGGCAACTAAGTACTTTTAAAACGATTAATAATCTATATCTATAGGCACTCTAAGTAGTTTAGAGCGTACAATATAAGCGTTCAAAGCCCTACTACCCGACCTACCTATATTTGTTAAGGACGATTTACTATAATAGAAGTAATAGTTATATAACTAGAACGTAACTTACTATACTTTTATAAGATATAAATTAAAGGGGGTAGATAGTTAATACTAGATATTATTACGTAGATTATATATTAAAAAAGTTTATATCGCCTAGATATAAGTCTTTGATTTGCTAGTTTAGCTAAAAGGCGGGGCCGAGACGTATAGTACTATAATTAGCGATAGTGTCTAGCTTTAACTTTCTACCCCCCTTATATTAGAGCAAAGTCTATATAGTATTCCTTATATAGTTAACGATTGTAAACTGATTTTTAATTAGAAATTAGTAAGTACCCTGCCTTTAGCTATTGTTTATATTATCTCCTCGACGCCTCGTATATATATTTCAAATTTTAGGTTTAAGATTTCCTATTCAGGCGGTCGGTTAGGTCGGAATATTACTTAGGCGAGCTACGGGCCTTGGTCTGACATTCTCCGCGCCAATTAAGGAGTGCTATTATCAGGTACCAAGACTAAAAGTGGATGCCTTAAACCTAAAATTTGAAATGTACATACGGGGCGTCGAGAAGATAAAGAATTTTAGGTTACTGTAACGAATACTCAAACTGGCTAACTAAACTTGGCTGGGTGTTCGCTGGTTGGTATGCTATGATAAGAAGAAGACTATCGGGTTGTTCACTTGGAAGTGAACTCGTTACTTGTATCAAAGATGTCAAACAAATATGATAAGATTGATAACTAAGTTGAGCACGAAGCTCCTATCTAATGGCAGACGTGCCAGTCTTATATAGAACCTTCATCCTCAAGTACTATGATCTGGGTAGCCAACTCGCCTGTCGAGCTGGCGGTCCGTTTCGCTAGGTCGCCGAGCGATCCAGCGATCCAACTTAATCATGTGACCATAACCAATGGAAATCCCTGGATCGCTTAGCTACCCTAAGCGATCCCTATTTGCTATAAGAAACCTGGGTATGCCTGTCGAGGGTTGCGCCTCTTATTATGACAAGTATCACGTGAGCACGTGATTCGTGACAGTTACATTAGACTATCTACCCTAAATGCGGAACGAATATAGGTAGGTATAATAGAATCATACAGCTTTTGTGCTATAGCTAGGCGATTTCTAGTAATTTATATAAAAGAAATTAGCTAAACTTAGTAAAAATAACATAAAATAAGTAGTGGTATCTACGTAAAAACCCTACCTATATTCGTTCGGCATTTAGGGTAGATAGTCCGATATTTCCGCCCTCTTTACTTCGCAAGAGGTCGCAAATCTAAGTAAAACACTTCTACAAGGCTCTAATAGTCAGTGCGTCTTCCTACTGCGCTCAGTCGCTTGTAGTCAGCGGAAGCAAGTACAACGCGGAAGCAAGTACAACGCGGAAGCAAGTGCAACGTTTAGCACACACATACCGCTCTTAACTACAATATAGCGCCCCATTCACCTTTCGGAAAGACATATAAATTATATAGATTTATAGGTATAATTAATTATTATCCTATACGAGAAGAGTACGTTTTTTTAATATAAATTACGTACGATGCGGACGAGTTTTCGTGTTCCTGTACTTAATTGATTTTGGTAGGGTGCGCACGTGTTGTGACTTCTTGTGTGCGCACTCCTAGCCCGACATATGCCCGAGTACGTCCTCGAGTACTTTCCTTTCTTATCTATTATATTATAACACGCTATAGTCGTATCTAGCTTATACTTTAGCATATTATTAAGCTGATAAAGGGCTTTCTTTTGAGCCTATATAGAAGCTTGTATGTCTAAAAACAACTATAATATAATAACCCTAACCCCTTGCGTTGCACTTGCTTCCGCGTTGCACTTGCTTCCGCTGACTACAAGCGACTGAGCGCAGTAGGAAGACGCACTGACTATTATGCTTTTTCCTTTGCTAAGATGGCACGCCCTTGACCCACTTTCAATTTACGCCGAACCGTCGAGGAGAGATATATATAGATATCTTTTCCTTCTCTACGAACCTCACTTATTAACTCAGTCACTCCTCTCTTCTATTTACCACTCTCTCTTATCCTTCAACAATCAATCCCCCGAAGACATACCTCGCTTAATCGCAAGCCCTAAGGACAAGATACCAACAAGATGCAATTCCAAAGCCTCATCGTCATTGCTGCCCTAGCTACTGGTGTCTACGGCCAGATGAAGGAAGCTGGTGTCTCGACAATGGTCTCATTGGCGTGGCCAACCACGATGCAACTTCAGGAACATGTAACATGATCATGAACTCCGGCAGTTGTAGTGATTGCAAATTATCCACTTTGCCCGACGGCTTGTTAATCTGCATAAGCGATAGAAAATTGATTACGACCGCTTGGAACAATGACTGCAGAGCCAACGGTGCCAAAGACGGTGGAAATACTCGCTCATAGATCTTATGGCGACGGAAGCTTGGATCTCAGGGACCGGTGGGACTCGATTACGAAGCTGGTACTAGGCGCCTAGTAAGGACTAGCGTACTTGGAGAATATTCGAGAGATTTGTATTCGTAGCTAGCTACCTACTCAATACAACGACTTCTTGGCCCACATCCTTTCTATTCCATATACGATTAAGTGTTCCACTGTAACACTCGTTACACCGAAGAGAAAAATATCGAGCACAAAATTTAACCACAATCCTATTTTTCAACACCAGACCCCTCAAAGATCCCCCGTTAAGCATTTTTAATATTTGCCACTTCACACAAGTGGCACATGGATCATTCTCAGGGTGTTTGTTACCTATCTAAAACTTACCCTGTGAACTGAAAAGATCTTCCCTTTCTCTCTCGTAACATGCCACAGCCGACATTATCCTATACACAATAAGAGATTCGCCCTCGCGCGATATTCTCGACCACGAATAACCGTACACTTGGAAGGGCAAGGGGCGGAGGATGGAAGGGAGCGGGAATGTGAAATCTAGACCTAAGGGGTATATTTATAGTAGAATTAAGTAGTTTGTAGTTGACCTTCGGGACACTTAGTAGAATAGCAATCGAAGCATGTTAGGAATCCAAGTCTTTCTAAGGGTAGTCCATACTCCAACTAGAATCTAATCATTCCTTCTACCATTCCTGTTCTCAGTCTCGGCATACCTGGCTTACTAACTGGTCAAGGGAAGGAGCGGTCCTGGAGCTACCTCAACTTCACGCCGAGCTCCTCCTTCTGCGGTCGAGCTCAAGAGAAAGTCCAAAGTAAAGAAAGATGCGACCTCGGGCCATTAGTTAACCTTACACTACAACTTGCGTGCTGCACACATGGCTGCGATGGAAGAGCCAACACTATATTAAGCTCGCTTCTTGCTATAGCTTTCTCCTATTCTATGTAACAGATTTGATTCAGTGAATTCGAGGCTTGGTGTCGGGTAGATTTCGGGAAACAAGGCACTGTAGATAGATAAGTAGCACTTCTGCTTGGAGAACTCTTCTCTCCTCGCAGACAATCTAATCATACACCCTGACATATTGTCTGCCCTTTACTCAATTTTTGTCGTACGACAGGCATCGCCATCGTACTGCAAACACCTCAAGATGAGTACTAGCAACAACAACGGGTTCGAAGGATGGGCAGCCAATACCGGCTTGCCTAGCTTCCTCAACCCATTCACCTCGTCCACCTCCCGCGACAACCACCAGCTACCACCACCACCAGAAGGAGGTTACACGATTGAGCAACTTCGAAACCTCATCAGTAAACCTACTACTATTCCCAATGACCCGGATGGTATTCGTAACGCCCTACAAGACCTCCTCAACAAGCACGACCAACTTCAAGTCCAATACGCTACCTCTCGTCGCGACGAAGAAGAAGCAATCACAGACCTTGAGAGAGAACAGAATACGACCGCAGAGCTACGAAACCAACTTCACGCTATGCAACTTCAATTTCATACCACAAGCCAAGCCTTGAATCAAGCTCAAGCTCAAGCTCAAGCTCAAACTCAAGCCCAGCCTCAAGTCTATGCCCAACCCCAAGCTCAACCTCAGCCTCTACCACAAGTTCACGCTTACCCACCCCCTCTAACACTTCGGTCACAACCTTACGCTGACCCTCAACGATTCGGCGGCACGCGACGCTCAGCTGCCGAACTTCATACATACATTATCGACCTGAAGCTGAAGTTAGCCGAGAACGCTGACTGGTGGACTACTGAGAGAAGTAGGATGGCATATGTCTTGAGTACTTTGGAAGGAGATGCTCGCAAACACATCGACCCTCACATTAACGACGATAGCTCCTTCAAAGTAAGCTTGTCATCGGTCGACGACATGCTCGATGTCTTACGCCGAACCTTTGGTAATGTCTATAGTAAGTCAGACAGCTGGCAGCTATTGAAAAAAGAGACTCAGGGACTTCGCCCTACTGACCAATTTCTAAGCTCGTTCTTAGCACTGGCGTCTGCCTCTGGAAACGAAGGCTTCCCTGTCATTGACCTTCTCATGCAGAATATGGACAGACGCATTCATGCTCAAGTCCTCTCCAGCGGCCGATATAGCGACGACATGTCCCCCCACGACCTAGTCAACCTTGTCCGAGAGCAAGACCGCAACTGTAGAAAGATCTTCGGCGAACACTTCACCAAGACCAAGCCTACCAAGCTCGCTTCCATGGCTCTTACCCCCTATACAGTCCCGACGCCTACTGCCTCTACTGCTACTGCTACTGCTTACGAAGACCCGATGGAGCTCGATATGATGAAAGTTGCTGGAAGACTCGTTTGGACTAAGAAGGACGTAGAAGCAAAGCGTCGTGCGAAGACCGATGAAGAGAAGACAGCTCGCAAAGCCTACCAAATCAAACACGACCTTTGCCACTATTGCGATAGCCCCGACCACAATATTGGCACCACTGGATGTCCCAAGCTTGAGGCTCGAGAGTCGACGAAAGCTGCGAAGGAAGCGGGAAAAGTCTAGTCTCTGACGAAAGTCGCCGTCAGAGACGTCTTCGGAAGAAGGTCCTGAAGATATCATCTCTAGAGGAAAGGCAGAAAAGTACGATGGAGGTTCCTTGTAAGGTAGTACAGAAAGGCAATACCAAACACATAACTTCTACTACTTACTTTATGCTCGACTCTGGGGCTTCAGCTCAATATTTCATTGATTCCGATTATGCGCAAAATTGTGGTTTTGAATTCGTCCCACTCGCTCGGCCTCGTCGTCTCCGCATCGCGGACGGGAGACCTTCTTCAGCAGGTGATGTTACTCATATAGTTATCTTGGACATGATTGTCGGGAAGCATGTAGAACGTCAACAACGCTTCCATGTTACTAAACTCGCCTCCCACAACATCATCATAGGACACCCGTGGCTCGCTCTCCACAACCCTCAAATTGACTGGACGAACCACAGTATCGTTTTTGGCTCTACGTACTGTAGAGGACACTGTATGCCTAGGAGGTTGGATTCGGTTCAAGTGAAATGCACTCGTCACGACGTTTCACATATCCCTAAGCCCCTGAAAGTCAGCGCTGCCTCCTTCAACCGGCTGGCATCTACTCACGGCGTTGAAGTGTTCTCTCTATCTGTTTTTGAAATAGACAAAAGGTTAGAGGAGTTAGGCGCGAGCCCTTCTACTCCCGACACCTTGTACAGCATTCGGATGGACGATGGCCTCTCGGGCCAGAAGCGCATGGAAAAGGAGTTACTGATTCAGGACGACTTCCAGCACAAAACCACCGATTCTCGCCAAATGGCTGCTGAACTCTACCTCTGCGGGGCCTCTCTAGACGACATCCAGAAGGCACTCGCAAAGTACAACAACCCTGGAGAGCACGTTGATCCTGAGACTTTGCTCCCTCCACACTTGAAGAAGTGGTCATCTCGGTTATTTAACCGTCAGAAAGCTGATACGCTACCCCCACATCGAGACTGCGACCTGAAGATTGAATTGAAGCCTGGTTCATCTCCTCCCCATGGACCTCTATATAATATGTCTATCCCAGAGTTAGAGGTCTTACGTAAGTACCTCGACGAACAGCTGAAGAAGGGGTTTATTCGAGCAAGTAAATCCCCGGCTGCCTCCCCAGTACTTTTCGCAAAGAAGCCTGGTGGAGGACTACGCTTTTGCGTGGATTACCGAGCACTAAACGATATTACGATCAAAAACCGGTATCCGATACCCCGAATCCAAGAGACACTCCAACGACTCAGCAAAGCAAGGTACTTCACCAAAGTCGATGTCATTGCAGCATTTAACCACATACGAATTAAGGAGGGGGACGAATGGCTAACAGCTTTCAATACTCGCTACGGCCTCTTCGAATCTCTAGTCATGCCATTTGGCCTTACGAACGCTCCAGCAACCTGGCAAGCCCGGATTAACGAAGTACTCCGCCCGTTCCTGGATATCTTTTGCACTGCCTACATAGACGATATACTCATCTATTCAGACGACTTGACCTCGCATCGTAAGCAGGTCGAACAAGTGTTCGAGGCTCTCGAAAAAGCCGGCTTCCAGCTGGACATTAAGAAGTGCCAGTTCGAAGTCCAGGAAGTCACCTATCTAGGCATGATTATATCAACGGATGGAGTGAGAATGGACCCTGAGAAGACCTCGGCTATCACGAACTGGTCTAGGCCAGCTCACCTCAAAGACCTCCAGGCGTTCCTTGGCTTCTCGAACTTCTACCGGCGCTTTGTTAAGGATTTCTCGAGGTTAGTTAAACCATTGAATTTACTATCTAAGAGAGGCGTAAGGTGGGAATGGACCTCGACTTGTGATAAATCGTTTCAAGCACTTAAGCAAGCATTCACTTCTGCACCAACACTTAAGCACTTCGACCCAGAGAAGGAAGTCATTGTCGAATGTGACTCCTCCGACTACGTCTCGGCCGGCATCTTGTCCCAATACCACGATGGAGTTCTCTACCCTGTTGCCTTTATGTCAAAAGTCCTCGACCCCGCGGAATGCAATTACGAAATCTATGACAAGGAACTACTTGCCATAGTACGTTCCTTCGAGTCCTGGCGCTCCGAACTTGTGGGAACCGCGTACCCTGTGTCAGTAATCACTGATCACTCCAACTTGAAGTACTTTATGACTACTAAGCAACTGACCCGCCGTCAAGTCCGGTGGAGCGAGTTTCTCTCTGAATTCGACTTTGTTATTAAACCTGTACCTGGTAAGAAGAACACCAAGTCCGACTCACTTACTCGTCGATCCCAAGACCTCCCGAGCCGAGACGACGACCCTCGGATTATATACCAACAACAGTCACTTCTCAAACCTCAAAATTTAGACCCTGCCATTCGCTTAGCACCTCTAAACGAGGAAGAACGACCCACTGAACAAGAGGAACCAGAACCAGAACCAGACGAGCAGGGAACTGAATCCGACGACCATATCTTGACTAGGATGTTAGAGGAGGGGTACAAGGAAGACCCTTTCTGGAAGAAGACTTCTAAGGAAATGAACAGAGAAGACCGCACACCACACTCCAAAGAAGTCGCATTGTCCGAGTGTCGGATCGACGACGGCAGGCTATACTTTCGGGACAGGCTATATGTCCCAGATACAGAACTACGAGTATGGCTTCTCCAAAGAGCCCACGACTCGGTCGAGAGCGGTCACCCAGGCAAGAACAAACTATTCGAGCTCATGTGTAGACATTATTGGTGGCCGAAACTTTACCGCGATATCACCCAATTTTGTAGAGCCTGTACAAACTGTCTTCGGAACAAGTACTCCCAGCTACGATACCAGGGCACTTTAAAATCACTCCCAATACCGCTTCAAAGATGGAGAGACTTATCAGTCGACTTTATGGGCCCTATTCTGTTGGTCGATGGATTTGACCAGATTATGGTCGTTACAGATAGGCTCACTAAGGATTGCCACATTACACCATGCAACAAGGATATGAATGCAGCCGAGCTGGCTCGCTTATTCGTGCGAGACGTCTGGAAGCTTCATGGACTACCAGACACTATCGTCTCTGACCGGGGTTCCTTATTCCTCTCAGACTTTTGGAAATCCGTCTGCGAAGTACTACGGGTTCGAGTTGATCTCTCTACTGCATACCACCCAGAAACTGATGGCCAGACCGAAGTCGCTAACAAATCCATTTCCAAGTACCTACGTCAGTACATCGACTTCGCCCAGACAGATTGGGTTCAATTCCTACCCTTAGCCGAGTTTGCTATGAGAAACGTAGTCAGCTCTGCAACTGGCATATCTCCGTTCTTTGCAAACAACGGTTATCATCCTCGCATGAGTTTTGGGCCACCTCGATCACCTACGCTCACCTCTCAGAACGCTCTTGCGGGAAGAACTTTTGCTCGGAAGATGGAGGAGATCTTGGGCTACTTACGTACTAATTTGCTTACTACGAGGGACCGTATGGAGGAATCTGCGAATGCGAACCGATCACCAGCCCCAGCGTACAGAGTAGGTGACATGGTTATGTTAAGCACAAGGAATATCAAGTCAGCGAGACCTATACCGAAATTCGACGCCAAGTACATTGGCCCCTACCGAGTACTTCAAATCATGAACTCCCACTCCTATAAGCTGGAGCTTCCCTACGAATTACAGTCCATCCACCCGGTTTTCCACACTAATTTGCTACGCCCCGCCGCCGGCGTCCCGATGCCAGGGCAAGTCAACCTAGCACCTCCACCTGTGACAGTAGACGATGGAGGACATGCTCTATGGGCAGTGGAGGAGATAGTAGACTCGAGGAGGAAGGGTAGAAAATTCGAATATCTGATAAGATGGCGAGGTTATAGCCAAGAGGAGAACTCATGGGAGCCATTGGTCAATGTTATCTATAGCGTAGCCTCGATACGTACCTTCGAGACTAGATTCCCTAATAAGCCTAAACCGACAAAGAACGAACGGTTGAGAGCTTTTGCGGAACGAGAAAAGGTGTAGGAAAGAGGGACCTTATGTAACAGATTTGATTCAGTGAATTCGAGGCTTGGTGTCGGGTAGATTTCGGGAAACAAGGCACTGTAGATAGATAA
>CAJVRM010000174.1:868-40936 GCA_911693285.1 Hymenoscyphus albidus | reverse complement strand
GTTCAGGGATGTATAACGTGGTGATACTGAGGATGATGTCGAGTCGGAATTAAGTCGTCGAATCGATTATCGTCAGCCAAAAACAAATAAACAAAGTGGGATATTATAACAGGCCTTCCCAGGCGAAGAGGTGACTTTGTTGTAATGTAACCGTGTGGAGTGAACCACTGCTTGCTGTGATGAATACGGAGTCAAACGGAAACTGCTGTATTGAGCGAACAACAAAGTGAGGAAGGAAGAGAGTTCCAGAGGAACGAGAGCTTAAATACAGGATGCCAGCAGCGCGCACGTGACACATACTACATGCTGCGCTACACGTGATCAACCCCTAGTTCCTCCAACTCCGTAACACTTGTGGACTACGTTACTCTTTTTATATAGAATAATAATTAATTATACCTATAAATCTATATAATTTATATATCTTTCCGAAAGATAAATAAAGTATTATATTATAATTAAAAGTAATATATATATATATACTAAACGTTATACTTACTTCCGCTAATTATAAGCGACTAAGCGTAGTAGAAAGACGTATTAACTATTAAGCCGTAATGATAAAAGTAGAGCCCGATAAAATATTTAGTAATAACGTTAAAACTCGGTAAATATAAGCCTTATATTTTATATAATTTAATTAAAATAAAACTAGTAAGTATAATTTGTTTAGCTAGTTAAGACGTATCTTTTTATCTATTAGAATAACTATTAAGTATTATTATTGTTATAGTGTTATAGTAGAAGTGTTAAATAGTCGAAATTTTGGTTTTAGTGTGGTTTGCTTTAGGTGTCTTGTATTGTAGATACGAGCCTGTAGGGCAGGGCTAAGCGGGGAAGTGTCTGTGTTATTGTCAGGGGTAGCGTGGCTTGCGCGTAGAAAGGGGTCTGAGGTGGTGCATCAAATGCCGTTTGCAGGAACGATTCACCATACTGTATCGGTGCTTTCTTTTTACAAATCCGTTTGATTCCGTACTTCAAGATATTCTTGCTCCCACTCTCGCTCTCTCAAATTCCATTGCAATACACACAGTGTTGCAAACTCAACACCAAGCCCTTACAAGTAAGCTTACCGTGGCTTTCCGGCAAGATGCCTTACTGCTATGAATGTAACTCTCGCTACTTCAGCAGCTACTCTCATTTGCAGCAACATCTCGACAATAGCGATGCCCATCGACCAGGCGGCTACGATTGGGAATGCGAGATCTGTGACAACTCTTTCAAAACTGAGCAAGCTCGTCGTTAGTACTATGTTAATGGCAGCCATGATTATTACAATGATTACGATCGTCTCTTCCGAAGCCATAATAGTTTGATGTAGGTTCGTTTGTTTTACTTTCTTATTAGTATTTGAAAATATACGTAGATTTACTAACTTGCTATCCTACAGTACATGCGTTCTCGTGTCCATCAAGGAACTAATATCACTTGCCTATGGTGCTAAACCTCTTATGTCACGGCCTCTGGCTTAACTATCCACCTCGAGTTAGGTAATTACTCCTCTGGTCTCGATCGTCACAAGATTAACAGACAAGTTTAACAACTTGACCGCAACAACGTTATCACCAAGCCTATGATCACCTACCCAGGCTACATAAATTCACAAACGATTGCCACCAGCCGATCCTGGAACGGTCGTGCTTACGAATGTCCTCTCAGTTGTAACCGTGAGTTTACCACTCTGAATGGACTGAGCAACCACCTGAGGAGTCCATTCCATGAGCAAAACATTTACCGATGTCCTGGATGAGGTTGTGGCCGAGAGTACAAGGTCTTGAGTGGATTGGTACAGCACGTTGAGAGCGAGAGCTGTGGAGTCATGCGCTTCTCTGCTGTTCAGCAAAATGCAAGGATTGGTGCTCAGGGAATGATCGGACGGATGATTCAGGAATTGTAAGGACTTTACTCTATTGATGATGTAGTCTTTGACTAGCATTACGAGGACGGCCAGAACCTTCTTGGGGATCTTTGAGTGCGTAATAGTCGGTGTTTAACGAAATTGTGCGTAATGATGGCCCACTATGAAGATTTAGACACGTCGCTATTTCGCTATGGATTTCGAACGTTACATAGTATTTAATATTACCAAGAATGAATTCCAAGTTCATTACAAACATGAAATTATGGCCGGATACCTGTGAAATAGCTAGCTTCTTCCCGGAAATATTTGGCCAGATTCATTGCTGTAGCACGGAATTAGAGGTGACTTGTTCCTTCCTATATGTTATGAATAAGAACGCTGGTATGTAGTACAAATGTTTTTAAGAGCCCCCGAGATTTCAAGGTTCTCTTTCCGGAATCTATACTATAATGATAACTCCAGACTTCGGACAACACAAAATGATTTTTTGAACAGAAATTATGTGTTAATGAACTCAAATGAGAGGGAACCTAAAGTGGAGTGGCTTTGCCCATGGTATACCATAAAATGGAATTATACCAAAAAGCCGGCGCTTGCAGCAGTAACTGTATGTGTAAAATTCCATGCTCATTAGGAAAAGGGGTTGGAGGATTACTTCCTTGGCGAATCGCCTAATCCTCAGACGCAGCGGTTAATAGATAAACTCAGCTGTGTAACATGTCAGATCGTATGCCATGCACTAATACCGCCTCCAAAGCTCTCTTAAGAACCCCAAGGTTCTCCTTTGTATTTCATTTACTTTTCAAATTATTGGCAAATATGGCTCAGTCTGACCTAAATAATTCCCAGACGCCGGTGGGCACAAACAACTACAACTTTCCTGCCTCGCTTAATCTCTCTAATAAATATCCCTTCAAACTTGAGGAATTGAAAGTCTTTGATCCCCGAACTACACTGATTTTCGCTTTGGATTTATTGCTAGCCGCCACACCAATCTTCTTCCTCTATCTTTGTATCGCAGCCAAAAACCTCCATGATGAACCTATCTCCGATAACCAACACGGAGAAAGAGTCATACAGGCGACAAAGATTGGACCAACCTTGTTTCCTATTGTTTTTGCTGCAATTGTCAGGCTGAGATTGAGAACGATAGCGAGTGACTCTGCTGAAAGAGGTGCCAAATTAGGCACACTCGAGTTAATGACGTCCAGCCAAATGACATGGGCTACTTTTGAGCATCAAGTACAGTTTTGTCACTTTACGTATCTCGGCAACTTGATCTTGTTCTTGTGGGCGTTATCTCCGATTGGTGGACAGGCTTCTCTGAGGTTGAGAACCACGCGGATGAGTTATCAGAGCCCAAAGTTCAAATTGAGGTAAGGATTTAAGCTCTTAACTAAATTTTGGTGGCCCTGAAACGACACCAGCCAGTGCTATTAAGACCTATTTTGGCTTGAATGCTACACCCAAAGATGCCGTAAGTAGTCCCAGAGAACCAACGCCATGTGAAATAGGCGTTCCTTTGTTGTTGCAGCATCTAGTGGTACAGCAACTCGCGGGAGCGAAACCTATGTTTGTAACATTACTTGGCTCGTACTCTTGCTCATAAGTAGTGTCAGCTTACTTGCAATTGGTAATTATGGATTTGATCTCAAACAGTCGACACTTGCACCGGATATATTCAGCTATGTTACAGGCATGACCCATGAGAATCCCCACCTCGATTTATCTAGATGGAGGACAACTTCATATTTCATTGAAAGAAGGAGACTCTTGAAGGGTTTGAAGGTCAGGATTGGAGATGTGAGAGGAGAGGGTGATATTGGGTATATTGCATGAGCTATAGAAATGAAAACTAGGAGACCAGAGAAGAACAGAAAATACTAATGATGATTATAATAATACTGAGTCTGATCAATCCTTGCCTGACAGATCCATCGTTACTTTCTGGTAAGATAAGTGGTCGTTACTCTGTATGCACCTCTCTTTAAATAAAATTATTCTAAGAGCGTCGTATAACTAAAATAGTTCTATGAAAAATTAGAATAATTATTACCACTTACTATGTAGTAGCCTAGGTATACTAATACGATTAATTTCACTTATGCCCGAGGTTTAGTATAATAACTTTTTATGTAGTGTATAGGGTAAAGAAAGGTTGAAGGGAGTACCATGTGCGAGGTCATACCTTAGTTACTCGATCATGTTCTAACATCATAGCCTGGTTGATATTTGTGCTCAGAGAGGCTGGACAAATCGGATTGTCACCCTGACCTGTTGATATGACCGCTTGTGTCCCATTTCAGCGAAACCAATTAATTAGAAACTCGGATATGGGCGTTATAGACCTTTACCACATATAACATGCGTAACAAGAGTTAGCGTTAATTATCCTCCCTCTTGATTTTGACTACTGTGCAGCTACTGTACTATTTGCCTTCTTATAACTAGCCTATTTACAAAATTTACCTTTTTCCCAAAACCAAAATGTCACATTGTAGCCAAATTCATCTCTTCTCTGGACTAAATCATTCTTAAAATGATAGCTCATCTCTCAAAGATGTTTTGGCCCCTTCTCTTCCTGTTAATCTCTTTACAAGCACAGCTCTCCAAAATTCAGATCAACACTATTCGCTCTTCCACTCCTTTAACCAACTATTTAGCCGTCAACATCTGTAACCAGACATCTATAGCCAGAAATCGAACTCTTTCTGGAAGTTACTAGAAAAGCAATAGCGACCGAGTAAATAAACATTACCTGACTCTTGTCAACAGCAATATACCACGCCCAGTGCAAGGTGTACAGTATCAATAATCTCCTAGATCTTCTTATATCCGACTCTAGGTAAGCATTCCTACTATATCTAAGTATAGAAGTAAACAATTCTTAGCGACAACGGGATATCCCTCTCGTTATTCTTTATTCTAGAATGTTTCAACCAATTAACCCAAAGCATCTGGGAAAGATAAATTTGACGGTACAATGACGTCTATTGACGGATGACACCCAATCAATTACTATGACGACGGGGTTTCGAAAATTTCAAATATCATCCATATAAAGTTCGGATGATGATACTCTTCCCCCTCTCCTCTCCTAGTTAGAGATTAATTGTGAACTTTATTGTTCAGCGAGTGCACGGTAGTTTCGGCATACAACTTTAGTGTGAAGCTGCCAGAAATAACCTCCAATTGGGAAAGGGGGGAGGAGAGCTATTCCCTGTTGTTGAAATGGATACCCCGCTGCGGCATCTGCTCTATCCTATATGAAATAGCTAAGAGTCCAGTTTTTAAGTATGTTGAAGCAAGTACTTTCTATGCTTCTCCTGTCTATGTTTAATTCTAAAATTATAAATCAACATCTGGCATATGTACTATCCACTAAAAGTCGGATATTTACTGCTGAAAATGTCAATTGTAGTCCTCTCACTAGTTGCCCTTCATATGTAAGCTGAAGCTGCCAAACGCCAAGTTCTGTGATGAAGTCATATTTCCCCAGCTATATCAAACCACATTATCGAAATCCTCTTTCCTCCACACATGAATATTTTCTTCCTTTCACGGTGCGTACGTGTGTAATGACGACTCTGCTTGAGGTGCGATCGCGGATCTCATGCCGTGGACTCAAATACAAGAATTGGCGACAGTGTCAAAGTCCAACCCGTGATGTTTTATGTACCACTAGAAGTCACTTTGCTGAAAGCCAAGAAGAATGGAGTCAGAAATCTAGCATGATCGATTGAACCATGCGAATTCTTCGTCGCCCGTTTTCTTGGGTATTCCTGGATATCCTTACGGTCGAGCCTCTTGTAGACTTCGGATTTACTTGTTTTTCAGAGTTTCGACCTGCTTTTTGCGAGGCGAATACCCATCCTGCGAGTAATCGCCAGCGCAGTCAAAAGGTTAATACTCGTCCAAACGTTTTATGATGGGGGTACAAGTAGACTCGTCCCAATGCGGCTTTGACAACGGCTCCACGAAGCTCGGATCGGATGGGCTCCGACGACAAAAGACACAAGATCGGGAGCGCAGGGATCCGGGGAAAAACCAGGTTACGGAATCCATATGAGATCGTCATCATCATCATAAGCTTAAACAACATCGGGCCAATGATGCAAGCTGTATTTGAGCGTCAGCTGGAATGTGTGGAAAGCTGAAGGCATTCTAGGCCGGATTGGGAAGGGATGCTTGCGCATCGTTTTCTCGCTAGTGGCTGAAAGAGCTTGGAGATATCGTGATCTCATGGGATCGCATTTGGGATTCATGGAGAAGAAAGGACACAGAGGGGAAGGAGCCCCCTCGTATTCCTTTCTTTGCGGATGCCCTAGTTTCCGGCTGAGGGAAATAAGAATTCCTATAGAATCTCAGATTTCCCGTGATTGAGTTCTGTCTCTTCTCCAACCAACCTCTTTGTGAAAACATATCGAGTATATCCAGCAGATTTTCACTTCACTGTTTTTCAATTCCAAACCCATTAAATTCGTCTCCTCTCAAGTCAAGATGTTTTTCAAACCCCTCGCAGTCGCTTTTGCCATAGGCAGTGTATCTGCACAACGCCCAAGCAATACCTCCATCTGCGATTTCTATACAACCGCCTTGTTGAAGAACAATACTGCCGCAAACCAAAGGACTCTTCTCACTCTTCTAGTCAACACTGCTGTGATTGGAAACTGTATGGTCCCCTTCACATCCCATTAAGCTCCATCGCTTACACACTACAGACACACAACCCAACGTCGGTGTTTCCGTTCCAGGTATCCTCGCAGCTGGAACCTACAACGGCACTGCAGTCAACCTATTACCCTATTTCAACGGTGGTCTCGCCTCGACAAATAGAGGCGGAAATGTAGGTCAAGCCGTCAATTTTCTTGACGGTGGTGGAGCTGCACCTCTGAGGTCGAACATGCCAGCAAACGATCAAAGTTCAAATCAATAGTCAGTTGTACCGTTCAGTACACTTCTCATGACTTTGAGCTAACACACTTATTTCTTAGTACCCTTCTCACTCACTTATACGAATACTTTGGTTCTCTCCTTGGCTGTACCCAGATGAACACTACTGCATTCCCATCATACAACGGCGCAGCTTCACAATACAATGTCCACAAGTACGCGCCCATAATCACCCCTCTATCCCACTCCTCATACTGACAAATGCTAGATTCATGGATCTCTCACCCTACGAAGTAGGCTACTTCATCCAACAAGTCGCCCTCTCCGCATCCTCCTTCGGCGTAGCCCAATCCGACATCGCTGCTGCAGGCACAGCCCTCAACTCCCTCTTCAACGTCCGTTGTGCGCCCTCTACAGTCGTCGTTCCATCCCAACCAGCCGAACTCCAAAGCATCTGCCTTGAAAACTCCTGTCCTCTCGCACCCAACAATACCTGTTCAGCTTATGCCGCGTCAGTCCAGCCAGGTGTTGCAAATGCCACCTTGGCTGGAAATGCGACGAGTACCACACCAGGAGGCTCAACACAGACGACTGCCACTAGTGGCGTTGGTCGCGTGGTCGCGGAATTAGGTGGTGCCGTCGTTTCCTCTGTGCTTTTGGCGGGAGTTTTTGTTTTCTTGTTGTAAGAAATATGAGATGGTGGAATGTATTTATACCCAGGCTCGACCTGTCAGTTATAGTCCTTGGACATCCAAGGACTCCCCAAAGAAATAAACAAACTAATAAGAAATGTGGAATAACACAATTCATTATCCTTCAAACTCTCACCTCATACCGCTCAGAAAAATCACTTTTAGCGAACCGGTGGCACCAGGTGGTAACTGCTGTAATCAGCGTTAGAAATGATTTGATTTGATTTGATTAATAGTACTTAACTAAATCAAATTAGATTAATATATTAATTAATTAAATTAAATTGCTAAGTAATTAGATTAATTTAGATTAATACGGAGCTTGGCCGGTCCGAGACTCAGGCGGGTAGTCCGAGCCGGCCGTAGCTCGGATTATACCTGTCCGAGCTGCCCTCCCTTTGTATAAGTAAGTTAATAAAATATTTATATATTAAAACTCTTTACTTATTAGTTATATAGACTCTACTTTTACTTTATTAGTAAAAGGCTTATAGTACTAGTTATAGGATCACGTATAATTACATAACCTACTTTATTTTATCTTATAGAATAGGGATATAATAATAAAAGAGACTCTAAACTAGTAATAAGCATAAAAAGCTAGGGGTATTTTATAAATAAGGATAAGGATATACTACTAAAAGACGTATTATTTAAAAATAATTACTTTATACTTTAGTTGCTATTTATAGTACTATATTAATTAATTAATACTCTAATTAACTAATTAGTTGATTAAATTAAATTAATTTAAATCTAAATAATTTAGAGTATTAATTAATTAGTTTTTTTTTTTCTAACGCTAGCTGTAATATCTCTACACCATCTCTTCCAGAACCCAACCCCATACCCTTTCATTATCACCCTCCCTTTATAGCCAAATCTCATCAAAAAGAGTCCCCTTCGACCACTTCCGCTACCTGCCTCCCCACTTCTATCTTAAAAGTCACTTACTGTACCAAAAGCCCTCCTAGAGTCCTACTAGTCTACTGAATCTATCCTATCCCATTTCCTCTATAACCCCTGAGAAATGATCTCTACTGTTTACCAAAATTTCACCTCTCTCACCTCACCTCACCTCACCTACATCAGACCACAAAACCAACTCAACTCAACTCAAATCAAGCATAGAATCTCAAGAAACCGCAAAATGAATTAATTCAACAAACATGCTACGCTACAAAATGCAAATGATGAACCACCAATCAACCAGCCCAGGAAACAACCATTTCTTTTACTGTATCCCCCTTCCCCCCATCCATCCATCCATCAACTAACTAATCTACAAAAAAGGTTGTTTGATCTCCCAAGGCTTTCTTTCTTCTTTCTTCATTTCTCAATCCCTTACTCGCCATCCATCCATCAAAGATCTCTCAAATTTCCCTCCATTCATTTCCATTCCATCCCCCATTGCCCCCTCGAGCGTGACCAACCACCAACCGCATTATTACCATCATTTTTACTTCATACGCCCATCCATCCGGCCAACTTTAAAGATTCCCTTTCTTCGGAAGATTTGAGAGAAAAAGTAAGTCCAAAGTCCACCTCAACAAGCTTCCTGCTCGAGGCAAAACTAGTGAAGCAGAAAAGAAGAGAAAAAAGAAAAGAATTATTTATTTCGCAAAAATGCTCCGATAGTACTGAATGCTGAGATCAACAGTATGATTCAGATATCGATCCTCCGTAAGTGGCAACTCCAAGACTTTTGGTAAATCCACTCGCTGAGATGTATTAGCATGTGTCATTCAGAATAGATTAAATGGAAACTCACCTGTCCTCTCTTTCCCATGGCCACAATCTTCTTCGCAACAGTCGCACTGATGGTTTCCACCGCCACTCGCTCCATAAAACTTGGCTGGCTCTCAGCCTGCACCACACGAGGAAGACTCTTGACCAGCCTATCCAGGATAGTTATTTGATCAGCATCAGACAAGTTCGGGCCAACAATTTGTAGAAAGTCCAAATAGACCTCCCCACCAACCGGCCATTCAGAAATGGTATGTTCCATTCCTTTGAATCCATCAAGAAGTGTTTGGAGAACGTCATAATCAAGCTCGATAATGCTCTTTGGTGCTACTTCTCTGGCGAAAGTTCGATGAGCCTCGTTGAATGAACCAGCTTTGATCAAACACTCCACCTCGGCACGAGGATTTCGTTCAACGCTTCGCATGTACAGAGCCTTTGCCTTCCAGATCCAAGGGGCAGGTATCTTGAGTTGCGTTGTCAGAGTAACAAAGCTTTGACTCTCTTCAGAGCCGATACGTCCAGCAAATTGAGCCAAGTGCTTTTGAATGGATTTGATACGAACATCGCTATCCGACAGGTGAAGAAGGACAAATACTGCGTCAAGCCAGCTTCCTTCACTTGTGAGTTGAGCTGCAAAAGATAGGGTAATCTCGTCAGGTTTAGAATCATCTACAAGGGTAACAACATTGGCGGATGTAAGGGCCTGACTTAGTTGCCAGGTTAGTCGAAAATTCAGCGGCGAGAGTTGAGAATTTGCGGGTAGCAAAACCTCGTCGATTGAAACATTATGGAATGTGTGCAATTTCAAAAGTCCCCATAGTAGATCATCTCGCTCTGCTTGATCCTTGTCTTTCCAAAGAGTTGGTACTTTCTCCTCAACATACCAAGGATGTGGTCTGGTCGTCTCCTTGGCGGCGTTGAGGTCTGTTGCAAAGCTCTCAATAGCACTTTCGATCGGCTCAGTGGGCAGAGTTCCATACCAGAGACGAAGCCCGAAAGCCTGTCGCCAATCAAGTCCGAATCGTTTCGAAATAATGAACGAGTCGATACGATCCTCGCCAGGAACTTTACCGGTACCATCGCAAATACAGACATTCCCAGCCAGTAGCTCATAAAGGGTTCGAACTGGCTGACTAAACTCAGAAAGCACTTTCGATTGCTTCCAATCAGAAATTTGTTGTTTGATGTCCTTTCGAATAGAATCCTTGGTACCGATGACGGAAATCAGGGTCGCCAAATGGAAATTCTTGCCAGCAATAAGATAAGCACAGGCGTCAGGTACATTGTGCGCAGAAAGGGAGGCTATAGCCTTTTCCTCATGGGACTTGGCGAGAGGAATAGTTCGGTTCGACGCAGGGCTGACCAATCCTTGCCAGAATGCTGACAACTTGTCCTTCCGAATACGCTCCCGGATAGAAGGAACTTGTTCCAGTTGTTCTGGGACCATAATCGGATCCCACAGAATACTGGCAAGTTCCCAAACAAGCTTCTCGTGATTAGCAGCTGGATCGCGAGTTGCACGATTATCGCAGAAGGCCGACAGTTGGAAACCCCCACGTAGCTCTGCATAGGGAACATTGTCGGCTGTATCAATTCTTGTGAAGCTCTGTTGTATTTGCAGGTGTTCGGCAGAATTCTGGTAAGTCAGCATTGATCGCCCAATGACAAGAAGAAATATCGCTTACTTCGTTAGAGATTTTAGCAAAACGAACATCTCGGCCCTCAGAAACTATAGCTCCTCTCTGGACTGCGAGTAGGCCATTGTTCTCCAGTCTCCTACTTGGAGACTTGTTCAGAGCGACAGGATCAATCTGGGTGGAATATACCAATGTACCATCATGACCCCAGCTTGGTTTAAACGACTCGTAAAATTGGCGATCCATCGCAGTCATGTCTTTCATGTCACTGTCGGATGTTTTGGGAATTTTCGCATATGGCCACTAGGAGAAGAATATTTTAGTAAATCTCTTTTATTAATTGCTACATACATGAGCGGGCGCAACAACCGGCCCTTGTTCATCTTCATCTATATCGCATCATGCACAGGATGGGACACCAACCTCAAAACCCTTTGCTTTTGTAGGGACCATTGCAGGCTTGATCGGACTCTTCGTTTGGCCGAATAAAGAATTCATCAAGTCGATGCTTGTAGCAAACCCACGAGTATCTGTTGCTCCTCTCTTTGTTGGGGAAGGCTGAAACTCTGATCGCGAATCGTCCTGAAATTGAATCAAGCTCTTCAACATTGCACGATCCTGCTTCTTGGGGCTGACTGTCCTAACCAAGGCGGCTGTCCAGTCATTACCAGCTGCAAATTTCTTCATGGGTGTTGCAGCCTTCTGAGAGGCTCTCAATCTTGCTCTGACCAATGCATTATTCTCACCATCCATATCATCGTAGTCATCCTGCGAGTCTTCAAGCTCCGCGGTGTTGTCAACCTCAGGATAAGATCCCGCCATATCTTGATCCACAGTGCTGACAGATTCTTCGTCTTGGAATTCGTCGTCTTGATCCATAGGCTCTTCGACGCCATTTTCCGACTGAGAACCCACGGAGCGCTCATCTAAAAAAGACTCCTCATATGCCTCTTCTTCATCATCTTCCATGGTCTCATCATCAATATATGCTTCTTGGTTATCAAAAGCCCCAGGTAGAACCTTTCTCCGCTTGAAATCAAACGTATCTTCAGGTTCGGATTCCGTATGGGTAACTTGGGAGGTGGATGCGAAAGAGTGATCGAGGTGCGTATGGCTGTTTCTGGGGGTGGGCGTATCTTGGGCCATACTGAGAGTGGTTTGTTCGAGCTCGCTCAGACCTTCACCATCAGTCTCCTCTTCCTCTTCAGGAAAGCCGTAAGTTGTGAAATGCTCAACAGAAAATGACCAAACGCCTGTGTCCTTGTCGTATGAGCGGAATTCGGTGTCGGGAACTCGGTTCAAACGATCCACGTGTTTCTTAAACAGGGCACCGGATTTCTCAGTAGATGGTGTCTTACCATCCCGCTTGCGAGGCCAGGAGTTCTGTAGCGAAATAATGGCAGGGACATTAAGGCCTTGACCCATTGGTGGTTTCTTGGAGGGGTCCGCATAGACGGTGCAGGAACGCATAGAAAACACAATAATTTCGCCTGGAATCTCGTCTAAATTGAAGCGAGTTAAATCCACTGGCGTCTGAAATGTGACATGGCCAATTCCTTCCCGACCAACCGTGAAATCTTTGACCGCCTTCTGGGCATCCCGAGGGAGGGCCATGATTTCCTCCTTTGTTGGTTTCATGTAGTATCGTCCTGGTTCTTGATCCATTTGAGGAATAGGCTTCGAGGGGGAAGAAGTGGTTGTAAGCTCCTCATTTACTACAGCAAGTTGATTGTTTGATGTTTGCTCCATCTCAGGGGAGTCAGCTCTAGATAATCTAGAGCTCTTGCCGTTGGTACCATTTACGCTAGGGTTCGAGGGGCGTAGCAATCCAAGCTCTTCCGAACTAGGGCTTGATCCATTTGTGATGTGCTTGAGTGGGCTTGAGACACCGACACCATTGGTAGCGTGAGCTTCAAATGATACGCGTTTGTTCTTCAAGATTCCCGCTGAAGGCGCGGCTGGAGATTGTTGAGCAGTCGGTGGCGTAAACAGATCATTCCGGATATTTCTGTTGATGTTGAGTTTCTTCACGCTACCGGTGCTACCATATGGTCTAGAGTTGGTGCTTGCAGAAAATGCACCTGGTGCGAGAATGCTATCTTCTGGACCAAAAGTACGACGAAGGTTATTGGTAGAAACACTGCTTCTAAGGGTGCTTCGTCCAAATGTACCAAAGGCACCGCCACCAGGAGTGCTGGAGTTGCTTGAAGGACTTCCACCAGGAGTTCCATACTGGCTGTACGAAAAACCAAATCCACCTGGGCGCTTCTGTGGAGTGGAAAAACGCGACGATGATGCTGTGTTCAGCTTGTACATTGGTAGAGCGGTCGTCGACTTGCGCTTTACACTGCTAGAGAGTGGTGTTGCAACAGGTCCTGGGTTGTTGGTCGAAGTGTTCGCAAGACTACCAAACAAGGATCCACCGCCATATGCCGCATTGTCGCTAATACTTGCAGTAAGAGACTGCGAGTTTTGCTGATTTTGTTGCGAGTTTGAGAGAAGAGAGTTACCGAAGGAATTTTGGGCTTGTTGTTGGTTTTGCTGCGAGTTTCCAAGTCCCAACCCTCCAAACAAGCCACCACCTCCCTGTTGAGGCTGAGAAGCGCTATTTCCGAAGAGACCGGTTCCACCAGAGTTTTGATTTTGGGTATTTCCAAACAATGATGGCTTATTTTGGTTGTTGTTGGCACCCAAATTTCCGAATAACCCACCAGAATTTTGCTGCTGATTGTTATTTGGATTCTGTGCTCCAAAACCCCCAAACAGACCACCACCAGTACTAGGTTGTGTATTATTAGCAGCACCTCCAAATAAGGATGTGCCTGTTGGCTTAGCAGCACCAAAGAGAGAATTCTGTTGTGGTTGAGCAGCGGCATTGCCAAACAATCCACCACTGGGGGCAGGTTGATTAGCTGTATTGCCAAACAGGCCTCCAGAAGCTGGAGCAGCAGTATTAGTGGCACCAAAAAGACCTCCGGCAGGTTTTGCTTGATTTTGACCAAAGAGAGATGTTCCTGCGGCCGGTGCCTGAGCACCACCGAAGCCTCCGGAAGCAGTACTGGCTGCTGGCTGCTGTTGCTGCTGACCGAAAGGGCTGCCTGTATTTTGTGCTTGTTGGTTGTTATTGGCACCAAATAAACCTCCTCCAGTTGCTCCTCCGAAACCTGTGGTGGTTCCTGAGCCAAACCCAGATGTGGTAGCGGGCTGCGAATTACCAAAGCTAAATCCCGATGCCGGTTTATTTGCAGTGGCTGTATTGCCGAATAATGATCCACCAGCAGCAGTATTGTTAGTGCCAAATCCACCTGCAGCTGCTGGACTGCCAAAAGCATTTGTGGTGTTGTTGGCACCGAACAAGTTGCTGGCTGGCTGGGCTGGAGTTGATCCAAACAAACCAGTGGTAGGCTTTGCAGCGCCGAACAATCCGCCTCCAGCGGTGGCAGTGTTAGCGCCAAATCCAGTTGCAGCAGGTTGGCTGGTACCGAATGGTGAGCTCGTCGCAGCACCAGATCCAAACAAGCCACCTGTACCAGTATTTGTAGCTCCAAATCCAGTGGACGCTGTATTGGATGCGCCGAATCCACCGAAGCCTGTATTCGTTCCAAAGGCACCAGCTTGGTTGCTACCATTGCCATAACGACGTCCACCCGTGTAATCTGCCAATCTCAACTCATCTGGAGACCATTTTTGATATGGCTGTTGGAAACAGATATTTTGAAATGAGTTTTGCTGATTGTTGCTGCTGTTGGGCTCCTTTTCAACGAATGGCTGGAAAGGAGTGCTCGCTGTACCTTCGCAAGTACCAGTAACACCTCCCAAAGCAGTAGATGCAGGCGCTCCTCCAAAACCACTGGCAGCTGGCGCTGCGCCAAATCCAGTGCTAGTACCACCTCCGAAAGGATTCGTGTTAGCGGCTCCGAAGGACGTTGCTGGTTTGGCGCCAAAAAGGCCTCCTGTGCTGGCAGCAGGAGCCCCAAAGCCTGTTGTCGCAGGTGGGGTTTGTCCAAATCCAAATCCTCCACCAGTCGTTGCTGTCGTAGATCCTCCTCCAAATATGCTACCGGCAGATGAAGTATTCGCAGCGCCGAAGGCTGGCTTGGCCGCGCCAAATCCAGAGCTAGTTGAGCCAAAGGCACCTATGGTTAATAATGAAGTTAGCGATGGCAATTACAGTGGTCCTCGAGGCTTAATACGTCGCGACGTCTTTCCCATTGTCGGTTCGACAATTTATTTGAAGCGACTCCGTGGTCGTGAAGGAAGAAAAAAGGAGATTAGGGCAAATGGAACAAGGAGACAGCGAAGATTGATATAAAGATGACGAGAGTGCAAGCAATCGTTTCGAACAGAGACCCCAGTGCGCAGTAAATCATAGTCGACGTACCTCCACTGTTCCCGAAACCACCAGTGCTGCTGCCGAAGAGTCCACCACCAGTTGTATTCGATGCTCCAAAGCCGGTCGTTGCTGGGGTTGAGCCAAAGCCTATGCCGCAGAGAAGAAGATCGAGTAAGTGATCGATTCGTGTTGATGTTTCCAGCGTCCTCAAGGTGCAACGGCGGAAGTGGAGAAAAGCTCAAGGTGTAAAGAAAAAGCTCGACCTACCTGTATTCGTAGCTGGGGTTGACCCAAATCCACCAAATCCCGTCGATTGAGTATTATTATTGGAGCCAAAGCCCCCAAAGCCTCCAAAGCCCGACATGCTGACTATTGTCGCCGCGAAGCTGACTACAGAGGTCTATTGTCGGTCGAATGGAGATTGCGAAAGTGTAGTTGTATTTGTACAGGAAGAGAAAGAGAAGAATCGCGGACTGACGCGCCGATAAAGGGCGCGCTGACACAGTGATGGGAGTGCGCTCAGTGATGACGGATGATCGCAAACATCATCTGAGTAGTGTATTAGGTAGAAGGATATGCGTCGATGCGCGAGGATGAAGTTGAGTGTAGGAAAGGGTTGGCGACCAGATGGACTTTATGGGATTGATTGACAGAAATGGGCTTGAGGTGGTTAGCAAAGACCAAGCTGGTGGGGAGCCTTGCATGCCTTAGGCAGCAACCACAATGCTTGACAGAGCTGTGAAGGCCTGTGCTTTCCTTTGGTGAAGCCCCCTTATGGTTGTCACGGGACTCTGTTCACCCCCTTTTTGTGCAACTGGATGATTGTTACTCATCCGCTGCTTATACACCCATTGTTGCCTGAGGGAAAGCAATGGCTCTCAATCATCTCCAGTGGTGAGATTGAATTCAGTCTCGTACTTCAACTCGATGGTGGTGTTAGGCTTTCTTTGCGGTGACTCTTTTACTCGTATCATGAGTGTAATTGGAAGTTCAAGAGGCTCAGTCAGTGCAAGAGGCTCATGATTGGAGGTGCCAGCAGCTCAGTCACTCGCAATTGCTGCCTGCAAGCATACTGGATGATGATAGGTTCTACAAAAGAAGCTTGTATGGGCAATGCGGAGTTTTATGGTGGGAGGGAGATGCCAGGTCCCGTCCAATCTATGACATGCAGAAAAAAAATGTCCCCAAGGCAAGGATTGGCTTCATGTTGCTCACTTGCTTGAGCCACTTCTCCACACCTTTGCTGCTTTTTGACAGTAGTGTGGTGTGTTGGTACTCCGTAGAGTACTGGTATTGCAGCGTTGGTATTGAAGCCTCTTCTTTTTATGCCTTTAATAAGGATTTTAAAAGACTGCATCAATACCACAGTTCGTTCTTTAGCGAAGGATTCTCTATTGTAGCTATTAATCAGACCAGAGGGTGTTGGTAGGAGTACGTAGAGCAGTTCCTCGGCAATTCCTGAGGCCCAGGCATTCAGTGCAATATATAGGTACCCAAGTACCATACCTATATGTACGGCAATAATCAGCCTCTAATACTTACAATCCCCATTCATCATTATCACAAATAACAATTCATATAAAAAACCCATCTAAACCCAATTCTCAAATCCACCAAAAACCACCTCAAATTCAATCCTCCAAACATTGCCAATTTTCACTTCCCTCCAACCCCCCAATTACAAAAAGCCCAAAGAAACAAGCGCGTCGGGCCTTAAAATCGCGTCCACAACACCACACCGTCGACCCATCCCAACCTCAACCCTGTAAACATCACCAACCTAACCCATAATAAATTTCGCATCCACACGTTCGCATATCGCGCCAGCACAGCAAACTAAACCAGTCCAGTCTCCAGCACAGTACGCACGCCTTCCTAATTCCCACTCACCACGCCAATCGCGAATCACAATTTGCAATTCTTGCAACCAACCAGCACCGTAGAGAGGAGTGGAGAATCCCTAGCACCGTACAACACCACACTCACGCTCAAGCGCCGAAATCACTCAATCAAGCAAGTAAGAACCGGAGAAGAGCGAAGTAGTCCACGGGAATTCCACACACAAAACACCAAATGGCCTCAACACAACAAGCACATCCCGCCTTCCCAGCGCGCAACTACTCCAGCATCCACAACAAGCTACCCGACAGAAACCGCGACGGAGGCGGTGGAGGGGGAGGAAACATCTTCGGCGCAACGGGGAGGAACCCGAATAACGAGCAGCAGCGCGCGCCAGCGCAGGGCGGTTCCTCGGCGCCCTCCAATGCTCACCTGCAGAATATCACGGACGAGCAGCGCGAGGAGATAAATGAAGCTGTGAGTACCACTCCAATTCGAGGGTTGAGACTGGGTAGTGAAAGGGGAGGCAAGAAGCGATTGTTTGGATGCAAGAGTGAGGCTTGGTGGTGGTTGAATTAAGCAGCTCAGGTAGCTCAGTTGTTTATAAGAAGCTTCAAAGACATTTTGCGAAAGAGAAGATAGCTAACACAACACCATCCCCAGTTCGGCCTCTTCGACCTCGACAAAGACCAAAGAATCGACTACCACGAATTCAAAGTCTCCCTCAAAGCACTGGGCTTCGACCTCCCCAAAGCCCACATCCTCGACCTCCTCAACACGCACGGCATCGCGCCCTCCCCAAACCCCTCCAGCGCAAACCCCAACATCCGCTCACAACATCCCAAACCCATCACCTCACTGCAAACCCCGGGACGTCTGGTCCTGACCCTCCAAGCCTTCCAAACCGTCGCCGCAACGCTAATAAGCCAGCGCGATCCACGGGAGGAGATCCTCCGCGCGTTTAGTCTCTTTGATACGAATGACAAGGGCATGATCACGATTGATGATCTGCGGAAGGTGGCGAAGGAGCTGGGCGAGGGGCTGGATGAGGATGAGTTGGTGGCGATGATTGAGGAGTTTGATTTGGATGGGAAGGGAGGAGTGGGGAGGGAGGAGTTTGTGGGGATTTGTATGGGATGATGAGGCTGGAAGAGACGGGGGGGTTTAATACTACTTGGAAGGAAGAAGGAAATGTTTGGCTTCGGGTCCTGATATTCATGTGCAATTCACGTTGGGGCAAAGTCGCGTGTGGGGAGGATATCTGAAGAAAACCCGCCTTGAGCGAGGAAAAAGAATGCTTTTTTTGAGAGAGATAGAGAGAGAGAGGAACACTTTGTTATTATCACGCACAAGCGAAGGAGTCAGGGCGCAATTACTTGGGGGATTGAGGAATGGATACTCAAGACCTCGGGAGGATCAAACGCATTGAAAAAGGGATTTATCCATTATATTGACACAAAAAGACCGCTGCTTAAGATTCTCTCCAATCTTAAAAAAAACTAAATAATTGTGCCCGATCGCCGCTCGTGAATCTTTCCACTTTTTCGCACAAGAAAAATCTAATAACTTGGGGAAGAGCAAGGAACAAGAAAAAAAGAAGTCCTCAAAATGGCCATAACGGGGAATAGGCCTGCTACACATGCTTCTCAACCTATCCAGCAAAAAAAGAAGAGTATTTGTTCGCACGCCTGCTCGAAGAAAGGGAAATAGCCCGTAAACCATGCATGCCCCAATATAAAAAAATCAACAATCGAAATGACAATTTTGGTCCTTGTAAACCGGGGCTAAAATTGTATCAGATCACCAGCTTGACTGTTTTGGTTCTGTTGCGGTCTCGCGCCAAAGGGATTACTCTGTTGCTGACCACCAAACCCACCGCCAAAGCCATGTGACATCCCAGCAGGTCCAGTTGCAGCTGGCATTTGACGGCCTGCCGCACCAAATCCGCTCGAGTTACCTCCATACTGCGTCTGCGGCATACCCGTGTACTGACTTTGCAAGAATGGGTTAGTCCCGGTCTGTTGTGCTGTCATGGCATTGAGCCCTGCTCCTGCACTATTGACAAATGTTCCCGGTGCGGTATGCTGGGCTGGTATACGAAGTTCTCCAGTATTTCCAAAGGTATCCATTCCCTCGCCGCTTGCAAGAAGTGCATTGAGCTTGGCTTGGTGTGGGTCCATTTCCTTTTGCGGTGGTTTATATGACGTGATTGGGTTAAAGGACGCAGTCTTTTGCTCTTGTAATGTTGATAAGGTTGGCTTGACCGGGGTAGTGGCTTGAGGGCGACTGAATGCTGGCGCAAATGGATTGTTAGATCCGGTTGGAGTAGGCATCAAGAGTTGTGTGTGTTGCTGGTTCGTTGCCCAAGGATTGTTGGTGTTGACGGGAAGTATTGGCTCTGGAGCTTGTTGTTGAAATGCATTCGAGTTTTGGTATGGGTTGAAACTCGTGTGTTGTGGCTGTAATTGTTGAGCTCCATAAGGATCAAAGCCAGTTGGCTGGGGTTGGAATCCGTTCTGAAATCCATTCTGATAACCAGTCGGTTGGCTTTGCATGCCGGTATATATGTTGCTAAAGCCAGTGGGTTGCTGCTGCATATTCGGGTCAATTGGGTTACCAGACCAATCAACTTGACCCTGTTGTTGATAGCCTTGGTTGAATCCAGTAGGTTGAGCAACCTGAATGAGGTCATCATCAAATAGAGAAGCAGCATTTTGTTCTTCCAGTTCCCTTCTCCTCAATTCCTCTTCCTCTTTACTCAGCTTTATTGCTTTGGCGAGGTCATCGTCATCTGGTTCCCCGTTTCTGCTTTGGCGCTTCTTGCGGTCCTCTTCTTCCTGATACTTGCTCGCTTCGATTGCCAGTCTATATTCTGCATCCTCCTCATCGGCTCGCTGAGCACGATGTGGCCGTACTCGACGCTGGTTGTGATTTTGTTCGTAAGGGGCTACTCCTTCATCAAGACCGCTAACTCTAGATTTCCAATTTTTCCGGTCGCTTCGCTCAGCTCGCAACCGCTCTTCGTCCAATATTAACGAGGTCAACTCCTTGGCCGAAACACGAACTACAATTCATTAGTTAGGACTTTAGCGCACTAACAATGAACTCACCGTTTTGTCCAACATCTCGACCGTCTTCATCAATGTACTGGAACTCTCTCAAAGTCTTGATTATGTATATGTTCTTATGTGCCCAGGTGACGACTAATTCTGAGCCTTCGTGAAGACAGTAATCCAAGACTTTGAGAGCTTTCAGTACGTGTCGCCAGTTCTTGCCCTTGTCGTTCAAGCGCTTGTCGAGCATGTCCATAATCTCATAAAACTCGTTCGACCTATTACGCCTTGATTAGAGAGATTCATTCCATATATCAGTTGGCGCATACGAGTTGAATGTCATCTGAGCGATTTCCCCCATATCTGTCCCTGTTGGGCCCCAAGGATCGTTGCTAGTTGCTTTTGCAGTCAGTAAAGCACTAACGCGTATTAGAGCAAGTCCATACCATTCCGAACCTTGACCTGCACGCTGGAGTAGCCCTTCGTGACATTCTTCACGCTTCTTATAACCTTGGACATCTTTGCGACGGGGTGGGTGGTGATGGGTCCACAGCGAAGCTATTAGTTAGATTTATTTGTGCCGAGGGTACGAGGGCGGAGGATTCGAGAAATCGAGGAGTCGAGTATGTGCAGCAGAAGCTCAGGATCCTTAGTTGACGATGGGGTCGTACCTCAAATGGCAGCGGCGGAGGTGGGCGGAAGTACCCAGGAAGTAGGTGGTAGTTGGAAAGTCGTGCGGTTGTCGGCTCGCTGCTCCGAAATACAATTAACCTTCTCTGGATGGTGTTGATGGAAGGGAAGATCAGGATGTAATTCGCAGGGTTGCCATGTATGTTTTAATTGTCATAAGAGGCTTGCTCATACGAAGCCTTTGTGAATGGTGATCGGGAGTTCAAATTATGCGACGCCGTGGCTCAGACAGCTTGGGAAAGATGGCCTACGATGACGCCTCTCGGGCCACTGGACTGCTGGCAAACCAGTCACGTGTACGAGTACATGTATCCATCCATGATCCCCGGGCCTCAAGTACAAGGGTGTTGCAGGTGTCTGCCCAATATGAGTCTCGTTAAAATGCATTGCACTTCTACTAAAATGCATTGCACCCCCCCTGCCGCCGCCTTCGGTGACTCGGCATTTCCACTTTAGTATTATTTTGCGTGCAAGTAGGAAACGCGTCTTCATAGCTCACGGCACCCTAGGAGTCCTTTGAATAAGCAAACAACATCAGCATCACTAGTCCACTAATTGAAGCTATTCACACTTTACACGGCACCATGCCCCTTACACACCCTTCTGCCCTTACGGTCCCTGCCGCCGCTCGTTAAGCACTTGTGCCACCTCCCGCCACTCCTATGCCGCCGTTGTCCCTTAACCTACGAACCCGTATCTTTGCTACGGCTCGATTCTTTGTACGCGACAGAGGATAAGGCAATTAACGCTATAAAAGAGTGGGCGGCAACATGCTAGGGGCTCTCGCAAGGCTTTTAAGTTACTAAAAAATTATATGTCGCCGTCGAACCAAGAAGGGTATATAGTATTATCGCAAGGTGTCGGCGACAAGGTGAAAAGAGCACTTATTCTATATAGTTGGTAACTTAATAAAGCTACCTTAGTGTTTTCGAGGGATTCCGAGACGTGGATCCCTCGGAACGCCCCAGTTGCCTTATTGGGTTAGTGCAATGCATTTTAACAGAACTGCAATGCATTTTATAGTCCGATGACTGATACCTACCTAAGCTAGGTTCTGGAATAACTTTATAATATGGACATCCTCGGGACATCCTACTGTACGAGGACAGTGCAATACCTACCTAGGTACCAAGACCTCTGTAATGCCTGTTTTTCTTGTCATGCTTTTCAGCACATATCCTGGACCACCTAGATATTTCTCCATTTTTTTTCCTTACCTAAATAGGCAGTTTCTGAAGTACGGAATTGGTGCTTAAACAGGGAATCTTTTTGGAATTCCAGATCTAAGCTTGACATTGAAGTCTGGTGATACATTTTCGGTAGAAAACTTTGGTGCTTTGGTTTTGTACTTCCACTATTCCCCTCTTCCAAATTTGTTTCTCCCCACTATCCTATAACTTACATAGGCGAGGTGCATCCATTGAGCAACATCAATGTTCTGTTTCGAGAACTGCTTCCTCTCACTCAATTGAAGCCAGGTCGACACATAATATAATCGTCCCCCGTCGACTACTACTAGCCGTGTCCAGCGATCCTACAACTATTCGGACCTTGCTTCCAGCTTCCAGCTCCTTACCGAAACAGCCCCACGGTCCTTGAAAGGGGTTTGCTTGTAGCTGGCAATAATGAGCTATCTTCGCAATCTAAGCTTGCGGTGTTTCCAAACTCCCAAGTCTCATGATTCGCCTGATCTACTTGTAAATCTCTTCAAACGGTATCGTCTCCACCGGCCTAACGAGACGAGTCCGTCGTTCCGATTGCAGATCTGCTGCTTGCAACATGGCAAACCGAACAGCGTCAATGCCCATTCTTTCCCCGTTGACCCATCTCTCGGAGCTGCAAGCTAACACCTCTCCAACACCAAGTACATCATCCTCAGGACTGGGCTGGACGATATCCTTCACGGCTTCCATAGCTTTCCTCAACTGGTTGATTCGATTTTGCATAACCCATTTTCCAGGCTCACGACGACTGCCAACAAATAAAATTCGATCGGCTTTCGCGAATATGATTTGGTAGGGAACCGAACGTTCTTTGAAAAGCTCAATGATTTGTTTATCACTCTTCTTGATTCCATGTGAAGCGTCCAGGAGAAGGAATGCTCGCTTTAATTGTCTTCTCTTTCCGAGATATTTCAAGATTTCTGTCCCCCATTCTGATCTTCCTCCCTTTCCGTAACCCGGCATATCGAGCACAACCAATCGATTCTTGCCATTATCTTCCGCGCCACCGACTGCAAAGGCATTCATGAGTTTAGTTCGTCCGGGCTTAGAACTTGTGTGTGCAATCCGCTTGCAAAGTAGAGTATTTAAAAGGGACGATTTCCCCACGTTGGATCGTCCTAAAAAGCACACCTCAGGACTGTCTCCGAAGTCCATCTTTTTGAATTCCGCAGCTGACCAGAGGAAGGTTGGAGGTCGGAATTTAAAGAATTTGGAGGCATGTAATAGTTGATCCTTTGTTGGAGGAGTTGTATCCCAATGGTACGAGAGATGGTGTGGGAGCAATTGAGGTGTATCTACTCGTGGGGGAGGTTTTGGTGGCACTCGATCGTATCTTACGATACCGTCGTGTGATCGCGAAGATGTCGTAAACAGCCTTGGGAGGAGATTCAAAGGCGATGTCCGCGTACATTTCGGAGGCGCCAATTGGCGAAGAATCTGCATTGTTGGGAGGGTATGGGGAAGATGTTTGAGGAGGAGTGAGATACCCGTAGGTAAATTTACTGCGCCTGCAGGTGATGCAATCAGACAAGGCTGGTGCCAAGCTCCCAAGGCTTTGGCTCCCCCATGCCTTGCGACCAAGCTCTGGTGGTTTGGTGCTCTGTGTGGAACCTGGACCTGGACTTTCTCTACGAACCTTAGTACTTCATACCTCGAGCTTCAGGACCTCACCAAACTACGTACATAATGTCTTCTTCAACAAAACTGCGGTCCATCTATCGATCATTCCTCCGTGAACTGCCGCCACGTCCTCTGGCCGAAAGAGCCCAGTCGCCTCTACAAGCACGACTTCGCACCTCCCTCACCTCCGCCGAGTCTGCCACACCCGTTGAGCACGCTGAACAATTCCTCCAGTATGTCAAGGCACAGAGAATGTACGCCACGCTATTGGAAAGATACAATCCGGGCATGAATATGGAGGAGGAGGAGAGGATTAGGCTCACGGCTAGAAGAGTTGGCATGAATTTGCCCGAGGAGTTCACATCGCTGGATCCCAGTGAGGGAAGTGGAAACGGAAAGAGTTCGTGATAAGTTGGGAGTTGAACAGGATATATGAAGCAATGTCGTTGGTGCATGCGTCATGGTATGGGTCGAGTTCTTCACAAGACACACTCCAAAGATTACAACACTGCGCCACCGACATACAATACCTGCCGAGTGTCCATCACAGCTACTGTATACCGCATTTTACAGAAACAATTCAACCAGAAGGCGACACACACATGTTTCCAGATACAGTACTGGAAACGTCAAATTAAGCCCCAAATGTACTAAGGCTGCCAAATGTACACCATGTATTATATACAATACTCGGCCAATCACGGTCCTCATCTAGCATATCAATCATTGCTCAGCCCGTCGTCCCTCAACGCTTTTTGGGCATGACATTTTTCAATCTCTTGTCATATGTGACATTTTGATCCAACCAGTTCTTTTGAAGGCTCTTTTCCACTCTTACAGGTATTCTTGTATCAGTCTCATAGTCTATTTCTTGTTCCCTTTCAATCCTCCCTGGAGCGACCAAGAAACCATAAGTCGCTATTTTCGCATGAAACTCCTTGCCACTTATTATACTTCCGGTCATTTGGCACTCGAGATGTAAACATACTCGGGTAAAGCTTTACCTCCAAGTGTGGAGTAGTTCAGCGGGCCATGTTCGCTGAGCTAACTCGCAGCCTGTTCCACGCCTCAAAGGCAACCAAATTGTTCGAACAATATCAATCTTTGATCAGGCAGGATTTATTTGCATTCAGCCTCGACATTCAATAATACTCGAGTAGATGCTCGCATTTGACGTAATATTAAGACAACAATGCAAACCCCAGAAGTCTGACGGGTGGCATTCAGCCAGGCTTCTAGAAGGTGTCAGCCGTCTTCAGGGTGCCTAGCCTAGGTACCACTATCTTGAACTGTTTATATCATGTTGCAGATCCGCATTGTTTGCAACTACAAGTACAGTACTTGCCACTGAGTCGACGGATATTTATAGATTTATAATCTGGATCTTTTCCCGGATCTTCTGATTCTTGCAGAGGGGGGTTTTCTATTCCTTAACTTTATTCCTCTAGTTGATATATATCTTAGCAACGGTAGTTCAAGCCCACGGATATACACAAACCTTAACTTTCATGCATGGTGAGATTCCCTAAATATCCCCATGCAGCTCAACTTGCAAATTTTGGGTATCTCCCCAGCCAGCTCTCCATGAAGCCGTTGTGTATTACCCTCCCCGGAACCTGCAGATCACCTGTCGAGAACCTCTTCGTATATCTCATTCCAGAATTAGATAGCCGTCTCACTGCTTCAAGATTGCCGCATGAGCAGGCCATAATTCGCCTCTCATATGTCTTCTCATACTTGGCCATAACCGACATCCCTCTCACTATATACTTGTGTTACAGCATTTTCGGAACTTCTCGTTAGAGCATAAACATCATTGCAATTAACTGAAAGGCAATCGTGCAGCTATCAATTCTCGACCTTGCCCAAATGGCTCCACTTGTGCCTCCAGTTCCTTGGCCTGCATAACAAATGGCGGAGTGTAAGCGCCGACGGAGGTTGATACCATCACAAAGATGATCTATTGGCTCCTGGGATAAGAGAAAACCCACTTGCATGGCCAGGTCGGCACATCACTCGATTTACACCAATCGAAAGCACGTTAGAGATGGTGTAGATACCAAATTTGGATCCCGGGATATCTCGCTTTGAAGGTTCAGGTTCACACTGCAGTTCACAGACCACCATTAATCCTTGTCCCAGCTCGCAGGTTGATCAAAAACAAAGATCTTTAGGGAGGCCGGAACCCCTCCAAGTCACAACCACACGACGAGCCTCAGCATCTGTTTCATCGCTTGTTGAACTATTCTGCCATCACCTCTGGCACACGATGGCTCGATGAGTTTGGGCATAGTCGTCGACTTGGCAGAGAGTGGAATTATTGTCAAGGACACAGCGAGGTGTGAGAAATCGCGAAGCAAGGCGCTCAGTGCTATTTTTAGACACGATAATGGCCAGTCTGAGAGATCAAGCAGCTCGTCGTAGACTGGACTTGAGTCCTATCACGACGTCTCTGGCTGTTCAACAACAATACCCTACACAGACGCCGATATCAGCCATCTCCTCGAGTTCGCTAAGTGCTCCATTTGGATATCATCCGGCCGCATACACGCCTGTGAGCACCGTTAGGCAGTACAATCCACAGCAATGGACTCCTTCACCCAGTATCACTCATGACAATACCAATCACTTTCAAGCTCGAGCAGATGGGGAAGGTAAAGCTTTAAATTTTTATACGGAATCGTGGCCATCGCCAAGTGGTTTTGTGAGATGGGACTAATTGTGATCCTAGTGGTTCCTGCCCCTCCACCTTACTCACCTCCTCGAAGTCAGCCTACGTCACAACGCACATCTACGATATTAAGTGAAGAACCTTTGTCTGCTTTATCTCCAGCAACTCGAGCTTCACCTTCCAACATATACAGGAATTCACCTGAATCTGGCTCTTCGCATGCTTTTCCTCCACCGCCTCCCTCTCGGAACCGAGCAGGATCAAGCGAAAGACCACCCAGCTTGTTTGGAATATCTGCATTCACTAGGCGTCCCGCTGCCCCAGAAGCACCAAGACCGTCACCGGAAAATGTAAGTTTTAGTTTTGCCGGACACAGGCCTTCACCAGATATCAGTTCTTCCTCGCGGTTTACAGATCATCGGCCGATTCCAACAGTTACTGAGCCGGTACAACATGAAGAGCTAGCATCACCGCAAGCCAATCCACAAGCACCGCCGTCATCACGTAGGGCAGCTTCTGCAGGAGCTGTAAGTACACCATCAACTTCTCGATCTCGTGGTTCATCCTCATCGAGATGGGCACCTGGGATGCCACTACCGCCACCTCCCCCAGGCCCACCTCCACCTTCACAATCTAGATCTCAAAGTGCTTCTACCTCAGACCGAGTAATATCACCACCCACTAGACGACCACCTCATTTAGGACCAAATATGACAATGTTGGGACCAGTGCCGCCAACTCCAGCAGGATGGGTAGATGACGATACATCGCTGCGGGGAAGATCACCAAACCGAGGACTAACGATTGATACCTCAAGTATTGCTTCGAGTACAGTTGCCGAGTCCAATTCTGGCTCTAGTCCATCTGGGCTAACCAGAACGCCGCACGTAAGAGGGGAATCGAAAAGTATACGTGAGAGAAGGAACGAAAGCAAAGCCAGAAGAACTGTTTCTGCTGAAGAGAATTCTAATAACCCATGGGTTGAAGCTATCACTCCATCAGACATTTCCGTGCCATCAACCATTCTCGGGCGTAGGCAAACCATTAAGAAGTCAACCCCACGAAGCTCTAGATTTTCTACTGGAGGCGTGACACCAGGTTCGGCGGATACAACGTATTTGAGTACACCCGGGACGGGATCAAGGGGATCTACACCTCGCCCATTAGCCTCAGCAAGTCGAATTGAATCTCCCACACCTCCCTTTTCTCCCGGACAGGCAAATACTTCTTTTAATCAGAAGTCCCCCGCAATACCCCCTAAGGCTTTACCAACACCTCCACTACATTCGCGACCACAAAACTCGCCTGCGAAGCCACCAAGAATACAGACTAGTGGGCATTCAATAGCTACTCCTTCGGGATCATCAAGGCAAGGGTCTAGACCACCAACTTCAAGACATTCCTCCAGACCTTCTAGCATAGATGATATATCTCAAATGTCTCCCGCAGAGCAATTTTCCCATAGTTCCATCGAACGTCACAAGGCTTTTGCCAAGAGAGAGGCTGCAGCTGCGAATGATACAGAACGAGTTCGGTTATTCGCTGAGTTCTTTGTTGCCGAATCTCGTCTAAGAAGAGAGAGATATGCCGGTGCGATTGATGCTATGGGGTCTGAAATCCTCGAGTTGACTCGCGACCTGTTTCGGCCGTACCAAAATACCCCGAGAGACTCAAGTGTTGTTTCCCGATCAAGGGAATGGACTCCTGAATCTTCTACAGGGCCTATGTCACCGCCCGCAAGATCTCATCGTGGTTCATTAGTGTCTGCTTTACACGATAATCCACAGGCTCAGAGCTCGAATACACCCGATTCTACAAATTCTTCACCTGCTGGAAGACCTGACTCACAGTGGTGGAACGGGTATATGCCATCCCTATCACCGATTCCTAGCATGAGTGTTAGCGAGGCATTGGATGGATCTGATTCTAGAGGCCGACCTTCGTCTAGATGGTGGGAAGTGAGCCAAGAGGGCTCAACTGGTGCCCCATCCATGAATCTCGGACGATCGAAAAGAGAGTCTAAATACATGGGAATGCCACGAGAACTTAGGGAAGCTTTACAGAATGGAGATCCATCACTTCTCGATAATGGTGAAGGAACGTCGGGTCCAAGTGGTGACAGGAAGGATTACGCAGCAAACGAATTCCCTGCTGAAAAGGTTGGCTGGCATGAATCAGACCCAATGTCCTCTCAACCCACCATGCAACAAGCGAGAGCCCCATCTCGCTCCCCAGCAGCAGCAACTTTCTCCCCCGCAATCTTAACACCAAACCCCAACCATCTCGACGTCTCCCGCCTCGTAACACTACCCCCTCCCTATCCCCGTCATCACCCAGCAGTAAACAATAACCACCCTGATCTAACCTCCATACGCACCACGGTCCGCACTTTAAGTGATTTCACTGAAGTCGAAGCCACCAAAACCCGCTTCCTACAGTCCTCCGCCCAAATTCGTGTCGACAATGCAGCAGCCACCTCGAAAAGGCGCAACTCACTTCGTTCTAATATCCAACGAGAAATAGCCTCCGGGACAATGTCTTATGCCGATGCCGCATCGCTCGAACAAACAGCCGCTCAAACTGAACAAGACCTTCAAAAGGAAGCCGCAAAAGCGGAATTCGAACTCTTCCAATCACAAGTCGTGATGCCTCTCAATGACCTACTTATGGATCGCGTAGTGCGTGCAACAGAACTCTTTGAAAAACTAAGATCAAAACTCTTCGTCGACGCACAAGAACAAAGCCCTAATTATCCTCAAGAAGAAGGCGACGAACAACCTGAACTTCTGGAGAAACTCACACTTCTAAAGTGGATTTTTGAAGCCCGAGAAGGGCTACAGAAAGAACTCTTTGATTTACTTAGTGATAGAAATGATCGTTATCGAGATATGGTGATCACACCCTATCGCTTATCCGGCAACACGGCGAAAGTCACACACGCGGAAGAATTCTTCTCATCCGACGCTTTGAAGCGGAAACTTGAGTTTCAAGAACAGGTTCTGAAGAGGAGTGAGGATTTTATGGATGTCATTGAGGAGAACGTGGTGAGAGGTGTCGAGGTCCAGTTATCTGCTTTTTGGGATATCGCTCCGAATCTGGCCCGTATATGCGACCGTATTCCAGAGAATGAGGCGTCGTTGAAGGATTTTCATATCCAGATCCCACCTCAGGAGTACGAGGAGAACTTGTCGTATTACGATTTCCCCCTGTTGTATCTCTACAGCTTACTCGGGCATTGCGAAAAGTCGACGTATCAGTTCATCGAGAGCCAGACGAATCTACTCTGTTTGTTGCATGAGGTCAAGAGCGGAGTAGCGGGTGCTAATTGTCGCCTGATGAAAGAGCAGAGAGTTGTTCAGGGGGAAGATCAAACTAAAGTGGAAGAGGAGTTGCGAGAGGTGGAGAGAGAAGAGGAGGTACGTCTGACGGATGATCTGAAGGAGAAAGTCAGATGTGTAGAGGAGCTTTGGGGTAGTGCGTTAGGGGATCAGGTTAAAGGTGTCAAGGGCAGAATCAAGGGGTTCTTGATCAGAGAGGGAGGGTGGGAGGAAGATCTTGAATAGGATTTTTTTGAAGGTTATGATGTGATGAGGCTATGAGTTGGTGAGTAGATACCAGGAAAGATTTGCGTAAGAGGATTTCCCTCTCTTTTTTTGGATCAGTTGGTTGAATTGTTTCTTTTTATATATAGTTTTCTTGAGGTTATTGATGTTCGTTAAAAGGTGTATTTAGTTATAGCTCACACGAGCGATGCTGCGAAGGGGATACCCAATTTCAATTGTTCTATACCTTGTTTTTCCAGTCTTTTACTCTGTGTCCGAACGGAAATGTTGTATATTGAATCTTGCTACCTTTATATATTACTTGAATAGGGAGGAAAGTGAGAGCCAGGGGAATTCTCGTACTTTGATAAAAGGCCACCCCTATATCTCTTGGCAGGAGGAAAGGAGAATGTGGGAGGAGGATACAAAAATACAAGCTGAATTCAAGGCCTTATTAAGAACCTCTCAATAAGAAGAACGGTTAGGGTGGTTATACTTAAACACCAACGTCGTGAATAGCTTTTCCCGGGTAGAAATGTTACCTACGAATCACTTATTCAGACACTACTGTAGTAGAATAACAATAATCAAATGATATTTGGAAGATGTGATATTTCTATTAGTCACCCTGTTTATATATGGGATTTTTGATTCAGATATATTGATAAATTGATGTGGTAGAGTGGTTTTGCGTACTATCTACCTCGTAAGTCAGTTCTCTAAGTTTTATAGTAGTGGCGGTTGAACGAATCTAATATCTCTAATCTACACTTTCTCTTGGTTTTACATTGAGTACTGGCTTGTCACGGTAGTAAGTCAAATCAGCCACGTTTCAGGGTCCTGATTTCAGTCTGCTTCGTTAGACTCAAAGTAGAGTTCGCGGTATAAGATTTGTTTTGTAGAAGATGTCAACTCTTAGGGCGTCCACTTGTATCAAAGACCTCACTAACATTCTATAGACACATATGCGTAAGTCTGGAGTGCAGTTAATTTGGCGAGATCTATCTCCCAATATTCGGTTCGGTAAATGCATGACTTGTCAGCTGCGTAACCCTAAGCCAAACTCCGGCCCTGTGAGATTGAAACACTATACTAGTATGGTAGCACCTGCACCCGGCTGTGATTCGCATCACATTATGGATGTTTCGGTCGGTGAGGGCTTTGATTTCGGTCAGGAAGAGTAAGGCTATCGGAAAAAGGGGCGCCCAATCAAATCAAGGGTTCTCACTCCTGAGAAGACTGAATCAAGTGTTTGGTCAGCATTAGTAAGGTTATCAGGAGAGTCGAGGGGGGTTACACAAATCTGGGTACAGAATTCGAAGATTCGAGATTTCCCCAAGAGTATAAGGTTTTAGATGGTTATTAACTTCACACCAAAGTTCATTCTGTTGTTGATTTTCCTAACTATCGGATTCTGAGTATATAATATAAAACCTTAGATCACACAAAACATCGAGAATGGAATACAGACCTCTTGACGATGCTAAGGATGAGATCCGTATCCTCAGGCTGAAGCCTTCCTACGACCCTTCCGAAATGCTAGAATGCGAGCTGGTACATGTATCCCTGCAAGACTTCACAAAAGATTACCAACACCATGCAAGTCAACATGGCCATGCTTCAAATTTCAAGACATGGATCAAATCGCGCGTCGGGGCGACAGATAGCGACACGACTGAAAATGACGGAAGATTGATACAGGTGCCAGGCGACCACGAATATCGATTCCAATGGGGAGAGCTTGCAAGTCTTTCTTACGCATGGGGTACATCTCTCGAAACTCGAGCCATCTTGGTCAATGGGGCAACCGTCCAGGTCACTATCAATCTAGAGGCAGCGTTGCGGGCACTGGGAAGGACATCCATATTTGCAGATAGGTACATGCTTTGGGTTGATGCTTTGTGCATTAACCGGCAAGACTTTGACGAGCGCTCGAAACAGGTGCAGAAGATGAGGCATATATATAGTTTCTCCAGGGCGGTGGTCGCATGGGTAGGAGAAGAGTACGATGAGAGTGAGAAGGCGCTGGACTTGGTCGAGATGTTAGCCGGTGTGTATGAGGACTCGGAAAAGGGATGGATGCTGAGAGCGAGTTATGGCGATGATGCTGCGCGATTTTCGATCAGCTCCTGGGTTTCACTGGAGAGGTTTATGCGCAGATGGTATTGGGAGAGGCTATGGGTGATTCAGGAACTTGCGTTGGGTGCTTCGAGGGCTTATATTGTTTGTGGAGGACGATCGATCAGCTGAAAGACGTTTTGCTATGGTATTGGAAGTATTAATAAGTATATGTGGTCAGTCAAAGATCGCCTTCTTGAGTACGATATGAGCTTTCTCGAACGTGGAAATATAGACAGCCTGGGTTATCCAGGAATCCTCTCCGAATCCATTCAAGGAACGATGAACATCGGCCAGTCTCCTTCGATTCACCTCGAGAAGAGCCAGGCACCAACTACTACAACTACCAGCACCACACAGGGATGGTCATCAGGCGATAATTTAAAACATGTTTACAAAGATTTATGGAGGTTAAGCCAAAGGGAAATGAACAACGAACCAATACTCGAACTCTGGGAGCTCTTGCATGTCGCCAAATCATCCTTGTGCAAAGACAACAGAGACAAGATACACGGACTCCTTGCACTAATCGACCCTGGGATCTCGAGGGATATAATTCCGGACTACACCGTGGATCCAAAGGCTCTTTTCACCTCGGTAGCGAGACTTGTTATCTCAAAGAGTGACGGCTTAGATATTCTCCGTGAAGGATATGCGTGGAGCGAATTGGGGATACCTTCGTGGGTACCTGACTGGACATGGTCGGGACGGATTCGTGATTCGAGACCAAAGGTGTCATACTGTGCAACGAGAGCCATGCGGGCCTCTTTTGCATTTATGGATGACGGGTTTCGTCTTAAGTGCAAGGGGATAATTTTCGATCAAATCGATGGTCTTGGGTCCCATGAAGCAAGCCGATTCCAGTGGCCAGAGGAAAGTGTTAAAAATCCCAACCATAACACAAGTCCGTATGGAAGTGCTACCGCCACGCGAGAAGCATTCTGTCGTGCTATGATCATGGATAGGAAGGCACTTAGCAAGACGTCCTCCTCCGGTGGCTGCGAAGAGATATTCTACCTCCCAAGTTGTACAGTGACGGCAATGCAAAAGTTCAAAGAACTGGAATGGAATCGCTTCGCTCTGGATGGCAGATATTACCCCCGCTGGGAGAATTGGAGGAAAGGAAACAATCATCTCTGGATGGGAGATCGATACTTGAGTGACTATTTCTCTGATGAAATTCCAAAGGCTCCGCTTGAAGATGACTACTGGGATGCGTATCAGTCATGGACCCGCACTGTGACTGCAAGAAGATTGTTAGTAACGACAAAGGGTTATTTCGGATGGGCGCCTGATTTCCGGGGGGATAGCGAGGAAGAGCAAACGATTGTGGGGGATCTAATATGTTTTGTTTTTGGCTGTAGTGTTCCACTCATCATACGTCTGGCTGATGAAGGAACCGGAGGACTATATAAGGTAGTTGGAGAAGCCTATGTAGAAGGACTTATGAATGGGGAGGTATTGGAATTAAGCGACGTTAATAGCCGATATCACATTCTGCTGAGTGACGGGGATGCAAATTGTGACAGATTGACAGACATAGAAGCATCATAAATAATCGTTTGATCGTTTGACATGGTTCATTCTCAAAATAGCCTGTTCACGTCATTAACATGTTGTCATATTTACCATGTTGTAAGTCTTACTGATTTGTAGGGCTATATAGATTTGAATATGTATGTATGGTCCTCTTTTTTCTCAGTTCTCGTATGGTGATGGATACTCTAGGTCTATTGTCGTGATCGCTAGCGGCCTTGTTAACTCTATCTAACAGCACGAGGTCTAGTATTAACTATGAGAGGTAGGGTTAGCAGGTTAGGGTTAGTGGAATATGAACCCCCTTACTGTCGCGTCGCCCCCCCTTTTTTTTTTAAAAAAAACACGAAAGTTTTTATATATATATTTCTTAAGCACGCGTCGAGGTGCCTGAAAATATCGCCGACGTCGACAGTAAAGCACGAGTACCTCCGTACCTGCGGTGCATTTTTGATAAGGCTACTTAGTGTTTTCAGCAATCCGGGGCACGGCGGACCCACTTCCCATATGCGGCTAGTCAAAAAGCATTATAGCGAAATCAAAAAGCATTAGTTATAGCCTGAGCCAAAGATCGGTGTGCCAGGGCGTTGAGGGGTTGCAGGTGGCGCGAAAAAAGGGCGATGGTCGCCCTCATTTGCGACTTGCAACAAAAGACTTTGTGGATGCTTGATTAGGGTTAGTGGACAAATTTGACGTACAGAAATTCTTTTAAGTGGACAATGGGGTGCAGCGGGACAGCGGAAATGAGGGGCTTAGCACGTGGACGGGAACATCATGGTCAGCATTTTGTTTTTCTGAAGTACAGTATGTATTGGTTTTATTGTACAAGTATCGTCATGAATTATTTTAAGATTCCTAGGGATGTTATGCAAAATTTTGTTTACTGGCATCAATATATGCAATGATATAGATAACCCAAGAAAATATAATCAGAACACGAAAACCTATGCGAGACCAAGGTCCTTCTTCAAAGCTGGAAGGACACTGTGCTCGCTGTACTTCCATACCAATCCACTGTTGTGACCAGCAAATGCAGCTCCGGCCCAGTAGGTGTTTCGGGTTCCTTGAGCCTTCTCAATCTTGCTGTAGAAACCCTTATTGATTTCATCGGTAGAGACACGCAAGTTGAATGGTCCGTGGTCGGAGGAGTATGGGAAAGTGGCGACCTGAGAGGCACCTGCAGCAACGGCACCAGCGGCCTCAAGATTCTTGAGTTCCTCTTGGACAATGGACTTGGCCCTGGCATCATCGTAGTTGAGGTCGTCGAAACCCAATGAGAAGATGAAATCGCTGGCTGACTGCTTTTGGAGTCCACTGCTACCTGGGATGACAGGTTGGTTGAAAGGAGTTGAAAGGCCAACATTGGTGATGCTGCTGTTCAATCCTGCAATGGTGACGATACCGACGTAGTATCCCAGAGCGCTGAAGCTACCAAAGAGGGTCTTCTCATCGGCAGTAAGGTCATATTCGCCAATGTTGGCGATGGTCTGGGGGATGGCGACAATCAACTTCTTTGCCCGGACGGCAGTTGCCTCGCCATTCTTCTGGACAGTCAGAGTGACGCCAGTTGTGCCATCAGGGAGAGTAGCTTCACGCTTCACATCGGTAGCGGTTGATTCAAGCAGGATACTGTCGCCGAGCGCCTCTTGGGCTGCAACGTAGAGACTTCGAGTGTCGCCTGAGGAGGGTCTGATGAATTTGCCCAAGAAACTGCCAATAAGTCCAGGACCAAGACCCTTGATACCGTAGATCGCGGGAATAGCGGAGACATCACCGGTGTACCAGTTGAATTGGGCGATGATGGGGAGGAGAGGGGCAAAGCCATACTTGACAGCATACTCTCCAAATGGGATCAAGAGCTCGGCTTCGACGGGCTCAGGGATGAGGTATCCGTCGTCAATCCAAGGGTACTTGGCCAGAACGTTGGCGGTGTAGTTCTGGATACCGGACAACAATTGGAATTGTCCAGCGCTGGTTTGCTCAGGAGTTTGAGCTGGGATAGGGACTCCAACGGACAAATCGAAGCTCTGAGCGGGGGGTGTGCCGGCTGGAACATCTAATACTGGGTTGAAGAATTGTTTCTCAACCCCTAGGCGATCAAAGTAGCTGCTGACGGTTGTCGTATTCTCGAAGATTATGACACCAACGTTGGCAGGGAAATTGGTGTTGGGGTTAATGTATGTCTCGGCGTCTGTGAGCGAATTAGAATTGTCGTGACTGATAGTTCTCAAAGGAGAAGATGCACTTACGACCACCGATTTGGTTCTTCTTCTCGATGACGAGGACCTTTGCCCCCGCATCCTTAAGCCGAATGGCAGCATGAATACCAGCACTACCTCCTCCAATTACCACCACGTCAACATCGACTCCTTCCGCTCTAGTTTCAATAGGGCACTACAACAGAATCAGTTCTCTTTCTTTACAAGGCTACCATGAGATAATTACGTCGTCTTGAGGTCCAGTAGGAGCGGCCGATACATGAGAAACGAAAATAGCCAAAGCTGGCAAAGCAATACGCGAGAACTTCATGATGAAATAGTACGAGGAAAATGCAAAAGAATATGAGTCCCGGTGGGTGAAGGATGAGAAAAAAGATTTGCACCTTACGGGGGATCCTCCTATTTACATAATTGGATGATTAGCCCAGGTCACTTTAATTCATTCATTGCATAGATATGCCTCCGGACCCCGAATCGCCGGAATAGACCATGTAGCGTTTGATTGGTTTTCTTAATACGCTGAACTCTGCTTAAGCGAAGACGTGCGCGCCCTATCAAGAGCGATACCACGCCCCACTCATCCTAATTGTGTTTAGAGTTCGGTCGTATGCATGGGCTCAGACCTGCTGCATATCACCTCAAGCAGGCAGAAAGTCTAAGACAGCATTTCGACAGCTTGTCAGTGCCGGCTGTAACTGGCCCCGGCACCTAAGCCACGTTGTCATATGGGGCTTTGCCGCATAGAACGACGACGTACCCGAACTTTTTCGCTCCTTCCCCTGATGCTCGATGGCGGGGACGTCATTTTTCTTCCGGATACGACTGTTGGACATCATTTATAAAGTTCTGTTGAAATCCAACGTATGAAGTAAAGGGGTACACTTAAAGCTGCCGCCTGTCAAGGAAATCATATGTGAGAAAAGTCTATATCGCTCTTTAATTCGCCGGTTCTGCTCAACTCGGGGCCGAGCCGAACTGTTGACAGGTCAGGAGTTCGATCCGGTATGTCCACCTCTTTCCATCATGTATAAATTAAAGTTCTTTCAAATTCTAATGTAGATCGCAGAGCAACCTAACCGATATCACCAATACATGGGGTATCGTGAATTGTTGGCATAGCCAGCGTATTCGTTTTTACGGTTGCAAACTGAAAATGCTACTGAAGTCTGAATTGGCTCGTCAGAGTTCAATACCGAAGTCTTGAGAGGTGCACGCACAAGGTACTGAGAGTTTCGTGGGGATTCTCCGCTTCGAGTTGAGCGGCTCCGCCACAGAACTGACCCACGGGTTACGGTGTATAAATTTACTTCTACCCTCTTATGCCCTAGAGCGTTCTGAGCCGATGCGGACCCCTTCGTCGTCCATAAGGCTTTTGCAATCGTACTATCTCATCGACCATGCGAATATTTAGGCAAATACATCATACCACAATTGAAAGGGAAGGTTATCAGCCGTTCTGTAAAGAGATCAACAAGCGCAGTTTTTTTTTCGCCGCATTAATTCAAGGGTGTATCTCACTCGTCAACAGTTTCAGTGTTGTGGACAAGAATTTGGGGTTTCTTTCCATCTGCTTAAAGGAGCGCAACTTGCCCCTATTCGAAAAGTCTAAATTCAATCATGTGATTACGCCTATGTTCCTAACTCGATTATTTGCAGAATTCTGTACTCAATTGTGCCCTCTATATTTTATCCCAGTAGCACAGGTAAGACACATTCAAGAAGAGCATCATTTATATACGCTACTTTTGGGTACGGGATACTGCGTGATCGACGCTAGGGGATGCCGCGACATGTATCAGAAAATTCTAGTACCCTATCTAGGTTCTATCTCTACTTCTATTATTAAATTATTGAGTAACCACGTACTTAACATGCTTGATTTTAAGATGAAAATCGATCGCGTGACTATAAGGAATACTCATCGAAAAAAAAATTCTGTATCATGAACTAATTATTGAGAGGGTATCTCAGGGCTATGGTAATTAGCAAAGAGACATTTCGGTCAATTACCGTTAGATCATATCATCATAGCTACATGATAGGACCAATAAAGAGAAGTTTCTGCTAGTTCGCGCTTAGTAATTTTGGTAGCGCTGCTAGTGTTGCCTTCTTCTATAGAGTTGGCTCGCAATATAAGGGAACTTGGCCATGAAACTAGAGTATGTGTAGCCTAGAATTGGGGCGCCCTCGTCACGTGAACATGTTTATAGTCTGAAAGTGGTTAAGACGACCAAGACGGTTAGATGGGAATGAAAGTTAACATTTTACTAACAGCTTTCTACGGGTCACTAAGTAGAGAAGTCCGACAATAAGAAGCTCCCGCTCATTATGAACTTCTACGTATATGTTACGACATGGTCTTAGCTAGCCGAGACTCCTGTCTTAGCTGCCTGACCTGTCTCGGTGGCCTAGGTGGATGCATAGTATTCTAGCAGCTTCCACTCGCTTAGAGTCGTCTTATAAGACTCCCTACCTCCCTTAGCTAGCTTTCGACTTTATGCTTATCCTATTCCGCACTATGTCCTATTCGTCTTCTGACAATTCGTAGCAATGCTAGAATCTGAGCATGTCTTGTCTGTCTTTCTAACAAAATCTGCTCGTTACCGAGTAGTCCTGGACTAAGGCGCCAGGAATCGCACTTTTGTTATCCCCCGCGCGCTTTCGACACTTGGTATTTACCAGAATGCCCTCGCACTTGTACTTGTGTACTTGTACGTAAGTTACTTCTCCGCGGCAGCTTATATTTGTACCCCCCTTTTTTACCCTCGCCAGACCGGTTACTCATAAGCAACATCACGTCATTTACTTTCAAAAGGACCTGCCAGGCAGCTGTCCTCCTTTGCTACAACACCGATTCTCATTCTTAGTACCCCCCTGTTTCAGACTAATCTCTTTATTAAGTCGTTTTAGTTAAAAACCGACTGATTTCTACACTTACGAATAGCCTTAACTTGTACTCTCGCAAACCAGCAGAAAACCCTCGAAATCTGCCCTCGCGGTACGGACCGAGCTAGTAGATACCTCGTAAAAACAACTCCCCTTTCGCCTTGCTTAGCTACGCGCTTACTTTATAATATACGCGGCTACGTACCCCTTAAAGGACCCGAAAAATATTCTTATTACATTCCGACTAAAAGTAGTAATCTCTCGTAACCTCGTAATTATAAAAGAGCTTAATACTTCTACTCGAAAGCTTATTCCCTTTATTACATACGGGAATACCCCGCTAGACGAGCTAGTAGCTCTACCTACTACGAAGAAAGAGCTTGAAAAGGACCTGAAGAAACTCGGTACAGAAGTATATCACGCCATGTACTATGTAGCATCTACGTAGGACAGCGAATAGAAGGAACAAGGCACACATGCTTAGGATCCGATGGACTTTCAGAAACGAGGACACAAGGACACACACACCCCTATGTAAGTTTTCATTTATTTGGGACAGGATACATCGTATTGCTTTAGAACTGGTATAGATACGCATGCACGGATACCGGTACATTGAATTAAAACCGGCTGAATACTCCTTTGGACTTGCATTTGGACTTACATTTAGACTTGCATTTAGACTTGAATATTGGATATTAAATATCGGATTGGTACTTATAAAGAGTCCACTCCTCTTGTAACGACGGGGGCGTCGTCTTTTTCTCTTTTTTACGGGCAATTATTATAACATAGTCCTATAGTAGCCGAGGCTCCTATACTCCTGTCTCTACTACCTAACCCTTATCTCGGTTACCTAGGTACATACCTAGTATTCTAGCGGCTTCCACTCGGTTAGGGTCGTCTTATAAAGACTCCCTACTCCCTTAGCTAGCTCTTTACTCCTTAATCTACTTTTATAGCTTATTCTAACAGTCTCCTATTTTATCCCTAACAAGTACCGTATATTATATTATATAGTCTAAGAGGGAATTACTAGTAGTATTAATTAGCTCTATAATTTAATAGTTATAATAATATAAATAGCGAAGTTAAATAGTACTAACTCTATTATAATATATCGGTCTTAGTATTAGCCGAGACTCTTATTTTACTACCTAATCCCCTTTCTCTATATATACTATAGCAACCCCTAAATATATATTTTAGTTAATTAGACTATTATAACCGCTATACTATAGATTTAAGGACTATTGTGTCACGAATCACGTGTTCACGTGATACTTGTCATAATAAGAGGCGCAACCCTCGACAGGCACATTCAGATTTCTTATAGCAAATGGGGATCGCTTAGGGTAGCTAGGCGATCCAAGGATTTCTTCCTTACAGAAGATCATGTGACTAGGGAGTATGAGGAAGTATAAGGGAGGCTTATACTACTCTATACTACCGGAGTATAAGGAAGTATAAGGAAGGCTTATACTACTCTATACTCGGACCATACGCGGG
>CAJVRM010000173.1:116628-167048 GCA_911693285.1 Hymenoscyphus albidus | reverse complement strand
AGTTGAGCACGAAGCTCCTATCTAATGGCAGACATGCCATCTTATATAGAACCTTCGTTCCCATGTGGATCTGAGGATCCCCCAGATCCCTTGTCTGGATCCTGGGATCCTCAAGATCCCAAGATCCATCACGTGACTACATACAATGAAATCCTTGGATGGAGCAGCAAGCCTGCCCCACCCTTCACTTGCTATAAGAGCCCAATGATAGTGCTTAACCTGTCAGGACGCCGCCTGGTCTTCACTCGTCACATGCTAACACGTGATTCGTGACAACTCTAGGATAGAGTATTATACTCTAGAATAGAGTACTATACGCTAGAATAGAGTATTATACTCTAGATTATACTCTAGGATAGAGTATTATACTCTAGATTATACTCTAGGATAGAGTATTATACTCTAGACTATACTCTAGAATAAAGTACTATACTCTAGATTAAAGTATTATACTCTAGAATAGAGTATAAAACCTTATAAGTATTATTATAATATTTATATATTATTTTATATAATCTAGTACTTATATATAAGTATTTATAGTTTAACTTACTACCTTATCTTCTCTAGTTACCTAGATATTAATAAGAACTAATATCTTTACTTTCTTATAAATACTTTTATAAGTACTTAGTAAACTAATAAGTATTCTTACTTTTAAATAGGTTCTAAGTTTATATTTCTATAAAGTAGCTCGATATAAATTTCTATATAAAAGATTAACGAATAAAGACTTAAACGATTTCGTCACTACCTAATTACTAGGATATATTTATAATAACTTTATAACTGTGAGAGGCCAGACCTTGAACAGCTCAAAGGTGTGGTTTCGAATATTGAATTAAGAAGTGCGTGAAGACTACATACATGCGAGCTCTNTGGTTTCGAATATTGAATTAAGAAGTGCGTGAAGACTACATACATGCGAGCTCTTCCTCTATATATAGAGAGAGGAAGAGCTTCCTGAATATTCCAAGAAACTTGCAAGAAACTTGAATGACGAATACATGATGTCAGAAGAACAAAACAAGAAAGTGTGGAATGGTGGAAACCTGTTTGGCGGTGGGGTAATGGCCAGTGCTAAGCGGGGACTTTGGTCAGTGCTTAGCGAGGGCATGGCCCGAGCCTCCATCATGGGTTCCAACCCTCACAATAACTCTTATCTAAGAAAGTCTATATAAGGTAGGGGAAAGTAGTATTATATAAAATATAGAGAAAGTAGTAATCTTATAGTTCGGTTCTTACGTATTAAAACCGTAAGAATTGTAATTAATAGATAAGATAGAAGGCTTCCTAGTATATCTTAGTTAAAAAATATATAACTCCTATTTAGAATTATACGGTATAGTAACTCACACTTATACGAAAAGAATTATATAAGAAACAAAGCTTATACTAGGATCTTTATAGAAATTCAGCGCTTACTTTCACGTACCCTCTCTCTCTCTTTCGTATATTACTCGCTAATTAATTTCCAAATAACAAAACACAGAAACCTGTAATGATAGTATACGAAAAAGCGGAGGTGAGTCAAGTGACATCCACGGACAGTAAGATAGTACAACAATAACAATAGTTCAAGAAGAAACTATAGTGCCAAATTACTTGGGGGTTAAACTAAATGATGTAAATTGATTGTATTATATGAAATTAGACGTCAAATATAAAACACTACAGGAACTAAAGAAGCGGACCGGTATTTCCGTCTTTATATTTTCTACAACACTATAAAGAAAGTAATCTCCATTTTATTAGTTAAACATCCCATCTTGATCTGTACCCCACAACCCCTCATCAAATTCTAGTCATACACCAAAACTCGACCCCTTAAACCAATCATTACCCCCTCAAACAAAAGAAAAACCCCCCATACACTCCACTCATCTCTACAACAAAACAACCAACCCCCCCAATCCCAACGCCAAAACCCCCGCCTTCCCAACGCTCAATCCCGCAGCAGCACCCGTAGCAGTCGCCAACGGCGTACCAGCAGTAGTCGTGCGATTCAAGCGGGGACCAGCCGTGGTAGTAGGCAACACTGGGTACCCAGGCGTATAATCCAGCTGAGGAGTAGGCTTCACCCCCGGCGTAACCTCTGGAGTAACCTGGGGGTAACCCTCTGGGACTGGATTAGGAGCGACCTCGGGAGTGACCTCGGGAGTAACCTGTGGAGCAGCATAGGGCTTGGTTTCGGTGTTGGCAGGAGGAACCTCCCCATATGGTTTGGCGGGAGGTGCCTCTTTATATGGTTTGGTAGGAGGTGCCTCCCCGTATGGATGCAAGGGTGCGGGAGTGGGCTCTGGGGTCGCCGCTGGGTGGGCTGGGGGACTGGGAAGGACCTCGTTGATTGGGTAGCCGTGTGTGGTGGGAGTGTCGAGGGTGAATTGGGAGGAGTAAGTAGTGAGATCTTCGTTTGCGTCGTCGACGATTTGGAAGGCGTAGCCGCTGCCCTTTGGCAGAGCGGCATCTGGTGTCCAGGTGTAGCAGCCGTTGTTGGGGAGGTTGGCTATATCATACATGTTAGCTTCCTATCGTTCTTTCTCGTGATGTGTATAGGACCCTCCTTCTCACATCCTCAAGATGTGTGGGTGAGAAGATGAGATGTAGGGGAGAGGGAAAAGGAAGTGGAAAACATACCAGCAATCGTCACAATCGTCGCCAAATTGTTCACATCTCCCAGACTCTGTCTCAGCACGAGAGTCACACTGACTGTCGCGGGTGAAGGTGCCCAGGTGATGTTGAACGGAGAACCGGCGCGGATGGTACCGATATCCCCTGGGAACGTGAAGGGGTTCTGCGCATAAGCGGTGGCAGAAAATGCGAAAGCGGGGAGGAACTTGGAGAGCTGCATCTTTTCTTTTCTCTTCTCTTCTCTAGTAACTCAATGAAAGAAGAAATAGAAATAGGTGTAGAAAGAAATTATCTGGCAGGTATGAGTATACTCGTACAGAGATACAGCAGAAGGAGGGAAAGAAAATATGAAAAGGAAAATATGTATCTATATCCCGCAAATGGAAAATGGGAGGAGGCCAAATTAATACTAATGCGCAGTAGAGGGAAAAGATCAGTCCTCTTTATACACGAGACGCAGTAAATAGAAATGACGTTCACCTCATTCAATGTCCCAAAATAACCATTGCAATTTATAGACGTAATACCGCCAGCAATGAAATGCCTGTCTCGCTTAAGTTCTCGGAAACAACACAACATAACAGACGCATTCGTATCCAGGAGAACCATGGAGAACCCAACACGAAACAAAATGCACCGTGCCGAAAGTAGGGGACTTTCATGACAACGACTCCCTGGAAGAAATTTGGATGAGCAAAGTATGGTTTTCTGTCAGGTATTTTGACAGCGGTTACCCCACACCACACTTGTAGGCGCATCGCATCGCATATACATAGAGTGACGGCATATGACTTGCTTGGTGATGACAACCGCCACACCAGTAGCTCTTACTAAATTCTTCGCGAATGGCAGATGCCATACGCTAGGAGGTTGCTGGAAACAGAAAAGCATTTCCGAGGGGCTCGGAGATATAAGAAGTAAGGATACCCAAGTCAAACCAGTCGCCTACCGATTCCATACTCATAAACAGGCCAAGCCAGAGGATACATCAGGATATTTGTTGCCAAAACAATACAACACCATGTATAGAGGGTAGGCTACACAGACAACGAGCAATTCTCACCATAGTCTCGTCCGCTGGAAAGCTCCCTAAAACCCAACAGGTTGAGACGAGCCTGTTAACCGAGTATAAGAATAGGATACTACGAAAGAACGCAAGAATCGCAAGAATCGCCGATTTATCGTATCATATACCCATAACCAATCCAGACCAGGCCAAAAAGAATCCCAAAAATTTGCCAACCCAAAACAATATAATCCATAGAGGGCAGGCCGCACAGATCCTCACAAATGACAACCCAACCCTCGCGACCTTATAGTTAACAAATCCTCCGATCCTCCGTATAATACGCAAGGAAGCGACTTGTCGCTCGAATAGTAGAGACGAGATTTCGAGCGAGTACACTACAACAGCATCCCACTACCTCATTTCCAAAAAAGAACTTGGACCAAGATCCAAGCAAAGAAATCGCCTCCCTATCCTATCCCATCCTCTCCTATAGTATAGTATACTATACTATCCTCATAAACAGTCCAGTCTAGACCAATAAATATATATATATATATTATTATTCATAAACAACACAACACAGTGTAGGCCACAAAGATCCCCACCATCTCCCACCAAGATCCTCGCGACCTCTCAATCCTCCGTATAGTATGCAAGGAACTTACCTCTCCAGCCCCTCAAACTCAAGTACCTAATCAACAGCAAAATCCATCAACGAGTAGAGTAAGACTAAGATCTCACAACCCATCATAATATAAGAAACAAGAGAATCGATTTCCAAAAAGATGAATTTTGATTACATCAAAATCCCGAAAAGTATAAAAATTAATCAACGAGCAAGACCAAGAATCTAAGATCTTTCAGCCCTATTATCCCCTCAACACTTAATATGTACATTTCGATTCAAGTGTTTGCGATACCCACTTTGAGTCTTGGTACTCAACAATACCACTGCTTAATTAGTGTGGAGCAAGTCGGACCAAGCCCCGTAGCGCGCCTAGGCATTATTCCGATCGCTCCGACCGCTTAACTAGGAAATCGCAAACCTAAAACGCCAGATGTACATATTAAGTGTTGAGGGGATAATATAAGAACAACAGAACTAATTTCCCAAGGAGAAAAGGGAAATTTGGATTATATTAAATCCCGAGTAATCTAACTATAAGATATTGTTTGCCTATTGTATCGCATTCTATATGTAAACAGAGCTATGGATCTAAGAGAAAGATTATCGATTCGTGAGGGATTGTTGATGGCAATAGCATAGTGGAGAGGATGGAAGGAAGTGGAAGGGTAAGGAGTTTCCGCTATTATAGGTTAAGGTCTACGAATAAAACGAAAGGGGGAAGATTCGTGAGGAAGAGTTCTTCTTCTCTATCTCCATCTCCTTCATCGTAGCAACTCCTAGAAACAAATAAAAATAAAAATAAGAAAGGCAAATAAAAACAAACATATCCTCATAAGAGAAATTACATAACCTGCTATCCAGCCATCCTTGATACATCCCTAATCCCCAAATCCCTTCCTCTTCTAAATCTCTCCTAATCTCCTAAAATCCCTCCCTTCAACAACCTCACACACCAATCCAATCCCCTCCTCTCCCCTCCAAAACAACCAGGTCCCCCCTCAATCCCCCTCCCTCTCCCCTCACAGCCACTCCACAGTCACACCACACACAAAAATCACCTAATAGTACCTTCACCCACTACCCACTCCACTCCCACCCAACCCTCTTCAACCCCATCCAACCCAAGATACCCAACTAGCTAGCTCACTACTCATTAAACTACAAAGTATATAATCTTACCTTGTTTGTAGATCGAGGTTTGACCCTCCCACTAAGTACCAGTAGTAGTATAGTCCTCATATATACCTCGCAGAACCAAGGACCAAGGACTAACCTTCCATACTAAATAGGTACCTTTTTGACCCCTAGCTTACCCCCGCACCTTACTATACCATATCCCTCGTCTCATCTCATCTCATCTCATCCCTCCCTCCTCCCTCTCTCCCTCTCACCCATTCAACAACTCCAAGAAACTCACCTCACCTCACCTCACCTCACTTCACCCAACGAACCAACGACACCTAATACAAAAAAAAATCCCAATATCTACCTACAGAGCTACATAGGAATAAATATACAGTACTTCACCTAACACTCATGTCCAACGCCACTGGTCCTGATTAGCCACCCATCCAACATCCAATCCATTGCGTAATCGCTAGCGTACAAGCATAACGTAATACGAAGGTCTGCATGCATGCACAATGCACGCACAATGCATGCACAATGCATGCACGTATGCGGACACAGTTTTATGCACATACCCTACGCACGTCCCGCTCGGCGGCCGGGGAAATACGAGGTTGTGCATGTATGGGGTTATGACCGACGAGGAAGGTATGACAAATGGAAAAACAAACGGGAAAAAAGGTAGGAAAAATATCACAGCTGAAAGGACCATTAAAATGTATTAGACAAGTAGTTTTATTTCTGATTGTTTCTACTTAGAGCATGTGTAGTCTTTGTACATGATAATCCTCCACACAGAGAGATTATTAGAAGCATGCTACAATTAGTTCCCCATTACCAACTCCCCAAGGAGCGAGATGGTAACGAGGCATCCCTTCGTAAAAAGTAATTCTTCTTCGTTACGCCTTCCAAAAAATGCAAAAGCTGTGACCATGTGCACGCTCGACCGTGGTGTTTCCCCTGTCGTTGGTTGTCCATGCAATGAGTTGTTGTTTATCAATTACTCCACACCGAAAGATATGCAAGAACCACCCTCCCAATTAATAAAGTCTTATAAACAAGAATCGGAGAACAAAAAAGTCAGGAAACTTAGTTGAGGCTGATAAGAGCAGCGACGGTCAAGAAGACCAAGGCAAGTGGGGAAGCAATGTCGGAAGCACCGCTGCTTGGGGCAGCAGTGGTGGTTCCAGATGCGGCACTACCACTGGCAGTGCGGCTGGCAGACGAAGCCAAGGTGCTTGATGGGCGGCCAGAGGTAACGGTGGCGTTTCCAGCACTGGTGGGGGAGCTGGAGGTAGCAGTGGTGGTGGTGTTGCTGCTGATAGAAGAGATAACAGATGAAGCGGCAGAGGTGACGGATGCGGAGACGGATGAGAGAACAGATGAGACGGAGGCAGAAACAGATGAGACTGCAGAGGAGACCGAGGCGGATGGTGAAGGAGCAGCACCACCGATCAACTCGAATTGAGAGCTGTAGTTTGGAACTCCAGTAGAGTCAACGATGTCGAAAGCGTAGGTGTCCTGGGCCAAGGTAGCTGGGACGTTCCAAACATATGAGCCACCGGTCTGAGCGCCTATTTCTCGCGTTAGTTATTGCATGAATTTGAAGCTCTGCGTGCCAATCCTTACTGGTGATAACGCTGACATCCTTGAGGTCAGTGGAAGGACCGTTCTTTAGGCGGATGGTGACTGGTCCCTGGTTGTCCTTCCATGTGAAGGTAAATGGTTGACCAGCAGTAACATCGTTGAAGACTGTGTTGGTGAAGGATACGGCGTTGGCGACTGCAAGAGCAGCGGCGGCCACGAGAGCAGATGAGAATTGCATTTTGAAGATGAGGGTTTTTCGTAAAAAGAATTTAATTAAACGAAGAATGCGTAGATGTTGATGTTGTTGGAAGAGATGTGATGGGGATGCTTGTGGAACTTGGGACGTCGGAAAGTGGGAGAGAATCAAACGAGTGTGACAACGAACAGTTGGTATGATTAAAGCAGTTGAGGAAGGAAGAAACCTGAACCCTCGAGGCGGGTGAGTCTGTATTTCAATGGCCGCCGATGGAAGTTCCTGCCTCGGACCCCCTGCCCGTTCGTTGCCCCTGCCAATGTGGACCCCAGCCCCTGGATGTGCGCTCATTGGATGGCAGCTCCACCCGCAATCTAAGGTTCTCCTTTTCGAGCCTGTGCCCTGGACCTCTGTTGGGAAGTGGCCCAGTGAAGGTCAGTGAAGTCAGTGAAGGCCCAGTCAACCCCCGTCCAACCCCCTTGCCGGTCCTGGCCCAATTCATCCGATGCAGAGATGACCAATTTTCTGTCAACCCCGTCCACCCCATATTTTATTAGAGACTTCAAAGTATTATTGCATTCCGGCCGCGGCCATTTTCTTAAATCGACCGCCTGCCGAATTGGAATTTGCAAGAGGCAGGCGACTTGATTTACCGTGCACCGCCACACGTGGCTGTCGAGGGCTGTCGAGGCTGTCAACACTCAAAGCTCGAAGCGAACGGGGAACCAGGCTTTGTCCCACTTGACTAACCTCATCACTTCTTATTGCAATCAACCCCGCCTCGGCCCTCCACGGTAAAATGATGTCTGTGGACGCTGACGACGATGAGTTGGCATCTTGCGTCTTGACCATCCCGCACAACCAAGCGTCGTCCAAGCAGTTAAGACTTAGAACGGCACCTCCGTGCGAGTCGAGTCCCTCCCAGCCAATGCAATGCCAGCCATAAATTTACTTGAGGGAACCAGAGCTGATTCAAAAAGCCATCGCCATTCATTCTTAGGGGAGAAACCCCAGATAGATCATGCTTCTCAGAGTTGGTATTCCTGATGCAAAGGAGAGATCCCAGATTCCCAAGTGAGCTGAAAACGGAGGGTCCCTGCCAGGAGAGAAAAATCATAGCAAAGACTCGGACTCGCTCGGTGACTAGCTCATGAGCGGCAGAGGGCAGCCCAACAATCATCAAGATCAAACCAACAACACATCCTAAGCCTCAATGCCATCAAGGACAGTCCCCGCAAAAAGCAGCTCAAACGCTTCTTTCCGTCGCCACATCAAACCGACAAAATAGATCACCGAACCCGCAAAAACAATCCGGCCAAAACAAATCAATGCAAAACAACACGACGTCCACCAGCCAGCCATCCGAAAAAACAAACTCCCAGCCGCCGAGAACCTTCGTAAAGATTTAGCGCATATCTGCCAAACCTTCGGACACATCGGGCCAAGCGCGTAGCCGTACCTGCATGACAAACTTTGCTACAGTATAGTAATGTTACTTTTTTTAGACCCTTTTGCAGGTCAGATGGCCATGCTTTGGGATCGATCGGGTCGCATCGTTGCAGGCAACAGTGCAAATACACGGTAAAAAAGTCGTGCTGAGCTTACTCAGGTAAACTCTCCAGAACGGCAAGTTTTGGAAAGCCCTGGCAAGGATTGTAAGTGCAGCGTCGATGATGCTTCTTTTCTCTTCTCTTCTCTTGTGGTGGGCTGCCGAGTGTGACGTCTGTTCTTGGGGCCGTTGCGAGTATTGTAACGGCTTTTTGTGTATGAAGTACAAGAGCCTTCCTAGTACGGAGTACAGTTTCTCCTTGAACGCCACTCAAGCTACAGCTTGAAAGCTTGCATCAATCATAACTGTACCTGTTGGTTTGGCTTCTTAGGCCCGGACACTGAATATAATCTTTGTATATCCGTATGGATCCTAAAAGAGAGAGAGTGTGTGTGGCTAGCTAATGATATATGGTAGTGTTATGGACTGTCTTAGACAGTACCACGTGACTAGCCCTCCTTGCCAGAACGCAGATATCGCGAAAGTACCAGGTCAATACAATTCCGAGGAGTTTTCTTGTTCTTACTTTGGTCACTCTAATGTACAACACCGTCTCGAAAGTCGCAAGATTCTAAGGTGTTTCATCTTACAAGGGTATTGCAAGGTAATTTGTAATGTTCTATATGTGAATTACTTGTATTCTATACATATGTTCTAGGGTCACGAACATCTTGCTACTTTTATGAAGAGGCTTAATTTACCTTAGCTAAGACTATTCATTTATACCGTAATACTATAGATATATAATAAACCTCTAACATCGAAGTTAAGCTACCTATTCCCTACTACCCTCTTTATATCTAGTAAAGCATCCTAAGATCTCTACTATATGAAACCCTAACCCTTATTCGTTTATTAAACGTGGGATATATAGATTTACTCCTGGAGTAGAATAATTCTAGAGAAAGAGCTCTAATAGAAATAAATAGAATTCTAGTTATCGAAGGTTAGATAAGGTAGGGTACTATAGAACTATAGGTAGGTAAAATAGAGTCACCTATGTAATAGTATCTTTATAGATGTAGTAAGTTTTGAAGGATAAGATGTTTTTAGGGGTTAGTTTTAGTTTTTATATATGGACGGGTACGAGTATAAAGAACGAATAAGTAAGTAGAGAAGTAATATAGATAAGGAGTTTATAGAGGTATAGAGGTGCAAAGGTATAAGAGGGCTTGTATAGGATACGTCTAGTAGTATATGTAGTATATATTGAATATATTATAAGAGCAAGAACTGTCTATATATATGCCTTGAAATGAAAAGATCTCTGGGTTATATACCCTCTTCTCAAAAGAGTCTGGAGGTTATATAACGGCAAAACACACATTCTCCAAAGACAGGAAAGCGGAAAAAAGAGATGATTGGATTTCAGGTGACCTCAAGAATCCCATCTCATAATAAACACCATCACACTCCCCCAGAGTAAAGCAATTCGCTCCCCAGTACACGCCAATGTCCCCTTCATTCCTCTACGCCAAATCCTAATCCAAATCCCAAATCCCAAACCCCACAAGAACACACCTCAAGCCTCAATCAAATTTGGAATTGCAGGTCCCACACCTCTCAGAAGAACAATCGTATTCCCACTCGCAACCGCACTCCCCAACTTCTCACTAAACTCCAGCAACCTCCCCCCCTCCACATAAAACACCCGTAACTTCGAGCGCTCATCCTCGCCCTGGTTATTCGTGTTCTCGACTTGTAGACTCTTGGCCGCAGCATCGAGGACCCGTCCCACCGCCCACTCCTTCGAGTAGAAGAACTCGCCCTTGAGGAGCTTGGATCTGGTGGTCGCGGCTTCGGCTTCGACGTACAGGTAGACTCGCTTCTCGGGGGGCAGTTTGGCGTCGCCCTTTGCGGTTTTCTTGAGGGTGTTGACGGCTACTAATCGTGCGGCTGGGGAGGAGGGCTTGGGTTTGGGGAGGACTCGGTCGGACATGCTGGTTTTGGTTTTGCCCCAGGAGAGTTTGATGTTGGTGAAGGTGTTGCTGATGAAGGCTCGCTGATTGAATGATCTGCCAGAAGTCGCTCCTATATGGACCAGCTTTGCGCAGTTGTGTTCTTCATTCAGGCGATGGGCCATGCAGTAGTCTCGGTTGCATTTGTCGCAATGATTCGGTATCGATAGACTTGTTCCAATGATGGTTTTGCAATCTGGAGACGCGCATGCTCTCTCAATGTCGGGTTTCAATTTGCCTGCTCCGAGTGACGGTCTTGCTATCGCCTGTAGGCGCTTTCGTGTCGCCCATTCTCCTTCTTTGGTACATTTGTGATTGCTTTCTGTACGGTGGTCACCACAGAACACGTTATGGCAGGATTCGCAGCGGTAGAGAAGGAAATCGAGTTGGTTGCATGGTCCGTATTGGCAGTGAGAACCTGTTAATGTCGGGTCCTTGCCTTCCGTCGTCGCAATTGAGTTGTTTGAGGGCTTGGAGGATAATAAAGTTGCCATTTTCGGATGGATTTGAGGTTAGTACAGATGGAAAAGTTACTGTGACTAACCAGACAGATGAGTAACCAGACAAATGAGCGCAGTGAATACAGAGCTGCTTATATATACGATGTTGGTGGCTTCAAGGACTGGTATGTAGGCAGAAGGTGAAGTGGTTGTTGATTGCGTGTCTCAGCCGCGGTCCTGCTGGACACTTCTCGAATCTCAGCCTTACCAAGCCTTGCCACAGATTCAGGGATGGCCAATTGGGAGGAGACCTCAGTATCATTATGACCACGAACTTTCATTACCCCTTTTCTCACAACAATTTAGCTTGACTAGAAAAATGTGATCTTCGATTGTGCCACAAAATCGACGTCAATCGTCCCCATCTTAGAGAGGGCCGCTGAAGAAGCGGAGTGCGGGCCGAATCGTCCCGCCCTTCCAACCAACAAGAACAACAATGGTATTGCATTTGCTTGGTTATGCAAGTCCCGAATTAATTGTCTCACAAGAAACCATTTGTTAAAAAGGTCAATCCGGTGTCAGTATATATGGTTCTAAATGTCCAAAATATTTCTATCTTGTCACGTTAACCAATTAAAGGGCTAATATTGAACTGGTATAAGTGTGGTACAATTGTCTTAAAAGTAATTCCACCTACCTAGGGAGGTAACTACTAACAATAGCTAAATTACTTGGTAGCACATTATAAAATAGCTAACATAGTGTTCTATATAAGTCCTAAAAGTAGGGTCAGAAAAGGGAGGCGCGGGGATTTAAGTATTATACCTTTTTTTGTTGAAAATAGAACGTAAGATATCATCTGCTTTATGAGCGTACAAGGTTTATATTCGTTTTAGAACATAGATGCCTACTTTTTGGTTGTATGATGTTATCTTGTGACCCAGTAATTATCAAAAGATGTGGTATTATTCTTCCCGACCAAACATACCACAAAGACGAGATTTCCGAGACGCCGTATTCCATGCAATATACTCCTCCATGCTATTCATACATAATTACAATTTTACAACTCCTTCTCTTTTGTAGCTTTCATGTTATCCTTTTCCAGCATTTTTTCTCTTCCAACTGCTGGCAGGTCTCCAACAGCTTCCTTTCCACCAAAAGTCTCGAAGCCCTTGTGGAAAACCCATTCAACAGCTTCTTCGACAGGCTTGTCGAATAGGTACGGTAGAGCCGGAACAGCTGCTAGGCCAAGCCCGATAGGACCATACGTCCGAATTCTCATACTTTTGTTGTCCTTCAGAGCACGTCCAGAGTAACGGACGATCGAGTGGATTGTGAAAGCTGGCTGGGAATTGTGTTAGTCGTTCAATTAGGGTTAGCTATGATTAAAGTCCAAACTTACCAGACCCATGGACGCTATCGACTGGAAGACTCCTCTCTGCAGCGCAACCGTTCGCCAGTCGCTCAAGGCCGGGACTTTCCCGGGAACAGGTGGTTCTCCAGCTACTGGATCAATTGTTGACTTAGCATCGTTGTATTTCTCTGGAGCAGCCACACGAGGTAACTCGGGATGAAGAATTCGTTGGTTGCTGCAATATGCCTTGTAGCCTTCATGCGCTACGTCTCCCGCAATATACGCCCAAGAGACTCCATAAGCTGATCGAACAAGATTGGGGTGTGCTACTGGGCGAAATGACTCTCCAATATCACTAGTATACGCGACGTATCTTTGTGCAGAAAGCAGAGCGGTTCGGATGCGTGTTGCATAAGCAGCATATCTTATGCTGCTTTCTGTAGTTTGGGGAGCACTAGAAAGGTGAATTATTAGCGGAGCTCCAAACAATGGGCCTGAATGTGATTTCAACATGCCTTCCTTCATATAGCTCGTCATAGAAGTTGTCTTCGGCCTCAGATTTATTTACAATATCTTGAAGGCCTTTTGGTAGCTTTGCTGGTTCGGGTAGTACAGTTGGAGGAGGTCCGCGGCCCTTATTGTCTTTTTCCGAATCACTTCCAGCCATTATGGTAATCTGCAGTTTTTGACAAGCCCTCTGGTTGTGAAATTCTGCACTTGCCCCAATTTTCCAAATAATCAAATGGTTTCCTGTACTCTACAAACTGGGGTGAGGGGCAAATGGCATGACGATGCTTCCTCGGCTCGGAACGGAAGCTTTCACCCGCCTTGCTTAGTCACTCTTGCGGCTCTGCCAAGACTTGAGTTGGAGCTCAACTTTGAAGGGACGACACCAGTATCAACAACCTCACGACTCACGAACAAGCTCAATTCCGCAACGCACCCACATATTCCATTCTCTCAGCACATTTCAAGTCCCAAACCGTCAAAATGGTCCAAATATACACAATTGCCGGTCGCCAAATTGGCTCCCACTACGTATGTTGAACTACCCGAAATTGAGAATGCTAGGAAAAACTTGGCAGACACATTGCACTACGGCAACTATCTACGAAAGCATTGGGAACCATGGCTAACCAATTGTAAATGTTTAGCTTGCTATGGGCGTTCTCGGGGCACTTGGAGCACTATCTATGTCGTTCGGTGGAGGATCAGCAGCAAAGAAGGTTCAGGGACCACCAATCAATGCCCAGAGCCCGGATGAGGAGAACTTCATCAAGTATGTTTTCTAGCAGTACCATCAGCCCATAATTATGGTGCAAGAAGCTTAGAGCATTCAGCTAACCTCCCACAGGGACTTTCTCGCAAAGGCCGACGCAGGAGGAAAGAGCACCGAACCCGCGAAGAAATGAGGAAATGTGTGATTGGTGAGGAAGTTCAGAGCTGGCACGCATGGGCGCATAAACCATGGAGAGGGTGTACATATATCCAGGAGGCTAGAGAAAGCATGTTTTGATTATTTTGGGGCGAACTTAAGGTTGCCTTTGGGATGGAAGAGTAATCTCTCGTTGTCTGCCCACCCACATTTTTCAGATTTTTACACATCTCACCATCATGCTGGTCTCGCGAGCAACCAGCCGAAGGTCCGAGATAATGCGCCTCACTACAAAAGGGCACAGGAGCATCTATGTATCTACTGATTGAAGCCGCGCTGTCCCCTGCATATTATCTCCTTGCCTGTTTTCTTGCCATTGTTTGCCTCTGTTCTTGTCATTTTGAACTCTCTGTAGCTTGGCAGACATACTCCCGGTTCTCAGTTACTATAATTCCCTCTTAATTTCCTTTACTCTGAGCTACTCATGAGGTTTCTTTGCTTGAGTTTGTAGTCCAAAAACTTGGGGCTTGCAGCTCAAATTTCATGGCTCACATGATTTGACCCTCGGAGTGGTCATGAACTCGAACCAACGAAGTCCACGAGAGATATGATTCCAACAAGTTCATGATTTGAGACTTCCCGCCTCTTTATTCGCTCCTGATAATTCTACCAGGCCTTAACACGGTTCCAACATTACATGCTCTTCCTCATACAACCCCGACAATGGCTCAGCATGCATTGTGTTCGTTATTTCGTTATCCTCTTCAGACTTCCCCATTTCCGCTGAGACTTTGTCTCGCTCCATGGCGATTTTCCACAAAGCATTATCCAGTAGCTCTATCACCAGTTCCTTTGTGTTTTTGTTGTCGGCTTCCCACGCATCAAAAAACAACCCATACGGGGACGATGCCCAATCCAATAGGGTATTTTCCTCATTATCCATACTTTCCAGATCAACACCTTCTTGGGCGAGCATGAATTTCACAACTTCTAAGCAGCTTTCAGGGTTACTTTGGACTGCCCATGACAAAGCTGATCGTCCAGTCTCGTCCCTTTCATTAATGTCACAGCCCATCTTAAGCAGGAGCTCGATCCCGGGCAGCATACCCAACTCCGCACCTATTGACAAACTCGATCGATTGTACTTGTTTCTATACGACAGCCCATATTTCGATGCTGACATCAATAGTTCTGTTGTTCTCTGGTTGCCCAACAATGCAGCTACAGTTAGAGGGGTAAAACCATCCTCGCTTTCTGCGTCTGGACTGGCCTTGTATTTGAGAAGAAGTTCTATAACTTCTTCAGGGGCTCCAACTGCTACAGCTTCATATAATGGCGTAGAGCCATCCGCACTTTTGCTTTGAGGATCAAATCCGTACTTTTCGATCAAAGTTTTGATCATCGTCAAATTTCCGTATTTTGCTGCAAGCATCAAAGGACACTTTGACTCTTTATCCCTCAATTGCGGATTTGCACCCTTCTTGACAAGAGCTGCAAATATGTCTTCGAAACCTTTCGATGCAGACATTGATATGGCGTTTTCGCCATCTTCGTTCATGCAACCAGTATCTGCTCCGTGGTCGAGAAGACACTCTACCATTGAAAGGTCTCCATAGGAAATTGCTCGCAAGAGTGGAGTCTGACCCAGGGCATCTTGGGTGTCGATTTGATTCTGCACCTCTTTTTTCGAAAACAGATACTCAACAACCTCAAGATGATTTCTCCAAGCTGCGATATATATAATGGTTTGCCCGTCTTGAGTTTTAGTGTCTGTTTCATAGACTCGTGGTCAGTTGAAAGTAATCTTACAGAGCGCAATCGATATCAAGGATCGACTTTGGAACGCACACGTACCTAAACTGGCGCCCTTATCTACCAAGATTTTCACGCATTCCAAGTCTCCTGCGGAGACCGCACACAAAAGTGGGGATGTCATTGTATCAGCATGCGAACTGAAGTTGACATCAATATCTTGCCGCTCAAGCAGAGCTTTCAGCACATCAACATGTCTGTGAGTAGCCGAGTAACACAAAGCAATGTTTGCTGAAGTTTTCCCAATATTATCTGCCTCATGCTTGAGTATCAATTCTATAATTTCGCAGTGCCCACAAATTGCAGCATACTCAAGTGGTGTGCCTTTCCACAAGTCGGGCTCAGAAGGAAGACCATCAGAAAACGACAGCAGTATTTCTACTATCTTTGTATGGCCTCTCTCGGCGGCATAAGAAATTGGTGGCCGGCCTGCTTTGCACTTGATTTTTCTCGTATCAGGTAGATGGCCCAGAAATGCTTGGAAAATGTCGGCATTTCCAAGTCCAGCAGCCAAAGACAGCGGTGTTCGACCATCCTCATCTTTGATCTCTAGATTTGCACCTCTTTCTATAAGGAGTTTCACTATCTGGCTTCGGCAGTCTTCCGATTCCCGAATACCTTTACATGTTTTCGAAAGAGCATTGACTAAAGGAGTTCTTCCAGAGCGATCGGGCACATCAATCTTAATACCCTCCTGGTCTAGGAGCATAGTAAGGGCTGCGACCGAATCGTCCGTTAGCGTGGTAGCCAAGTAAGTAATAAGTGTTTGCCCACTCTGATCCAATTGGTTCAAATCTTCCAAGAAGGGGAGAAGGACTTCAATCTTCTTCTTGCAATTACTGCTCTGTGCCGCAATTTTCAACACATTTCGCCCTTCAAGATCTGTGATGTTTAAATCAACGGCTACTTTCTGGACAATCGTTTTCAGAATGTTGGTAGTCTCATCAGAGTCACTCAACGCCGCGTACATGAGAGCATTCATGCCCTTCAGATCCTGTAGGCATGGCTCACTCGTCACTTGAAGCAACGCGTGTACCAGGTTTTCTTTGCTCGTCTCAGCAGCATAGGATAAAGCAGTGCGTCCCTCGATGTCCTTGATATTCGGGTCGATGTTGTACTTATGGATGCATGTTGGGTCGATGCACGGCTGGCCCCATAAAAACCTTGACCTATTTGCGACACATATCAATGGCGTTCTCCCAAACTTGTCTATGATGTTTGGATCTGCCCCACTTTCGAGGAGCATCTTGAAAGTTGCTGCATTCTGAGAAGCTGTGTGTAAAGCCGAAAGCCCATCATGGTTGGTCTTATTTAGATCTTTGTAGGGTAGTTTGAGCAAAATCTCGAGCATACGGGCATCAGGCACATTGCCTCCTGATACATATATCAAAGGCGTGTTTCCATAATGATCAGTTATGTTGAGGTCCGCGTTGTGTTCAAGAAGAACTTTGAAAATTTCAATTTTCTGGCATTGTATGGCTAAAATTAGAGGCGTATAGCTTCTTTCATCAACAGTGTTCAAGTCTGCGCTAATAATAGGGTTAGTTCGGCTCTTTGAATAGAGGAGGTCAGGCTTACCCTTTCTCAGCCATCGCCGATACAACTCTCGCTAGCCCAAATGCCGACGCAAGAGTAATTCCACTGCTAGGTTTGTTGTGCTTTGTAAAGTACTCCTCCAGCCATTGGTATAATTGCGATGTGCCGTCAAAACTTCTGAAGCTGCTCGAAAAATTCCAGAAACGTGAGACATGCTGTAGGATAGTTTCATTTTCGAGTAGTTGCAGTATCATTTCCTCGCATCTTAAATCACTGCTTGTTTCCATCTTCGAAGCAAACTTGCCCCACTCTACTACGGCAAATAGATACAATGGATACATATCAAAGTGTTCGAGTAAAGTTATTTGGGTTGCTAGTTCGAAATTGACGTTAGCAAAAGTGATTCTCCCCCGCCTGAATTTATCGTGGAATATGTTCAGAAACCCACCAAAGAAATTGAGAGAATAATCAAGTGATAGATAGGATATACATGCTTGTGTAACCTCGAAATATGCGTTCGGAAACAAAACCGATTTTCTCTTCTCCTTGTTAAAATATTCCCGAGTGGTGTAGTGGGCCCACATGACCGTATTATCTTCTTCATTTAAGACCAGAAATCCACGACAAGATTTCAGTAGGAACAGCGGATCTGGGCATAAAAAGTTGTTGAACGGCTCTTCTTCAAATTCGTCCTGGAACTCATTATACTCCTGGATTGCTACTGCATGCTGAAGCTCAGATAATGTGAAAGGGCGGCCTTCAGTGGCAAAGATTATCCAGGCAAGAACCCTCATTGCAATATCGTGAGAATCTGGGTCCGCTTGAATCATTTCGATTTCCATGTCGTAAGTAGCCTCTAGATCCTCTGGCATCTTACTCAAGGCCCTGTTGACCCTGGCAAGATTAATTGACTTGACTACTGAACCAATGTTCAATTTCGCGTACAGAAACCTAACTCGTCAATAAATGAGTGCCGGATTATGACGAGATTACTTACATTCCATGTGCTTTTTCACAGATCGTATCGATGATCCTCAATGATAGTTCTGAATTTCTTCCGGTCAGACGGGACAGCGTCTTGGAAGCTTTGATGGTGTCTCGGAGATACAGTCTCATATCATCGTCTGTTGCCGATATGAAAATCTCCGGGGAGGCTTGGAATGAATCCCTAATATCAGGCAAATCTCTTGAAGTTACCAAGATATTCATGGCGGTGGAGAGGCTACGGATGTGGTCTATTATATCTCCTCTGATGTCTTGTTCACACTCATCCAGTCCATCTATAACGATGAGCGTCCGGCTCAAAGTCAACATTGACGACTTCAACAAGATAATTGCGTTTTCCAGGTCAAGGGACTCTTCGTTCGGTTTGAGGCCTATATATTTCTGGCGAACAGAATCGGGTATCTTTTGTTTAAGGGCCATTAGCTTTATTGAAGTCCTTCAACTTAACATTACGTACAGGAGATATGTGCTTCGCGATTTGTCGTAGTAGTGATAGAAGGATCCCGAGTAGATCTTGCTCTTTTTGCGTTTGGTGACTAAAATATATAAAGCAAAGACCAGTGTCTTTGACATTTATCATCTTGCGCAGATGTCGAATTATGGCTGCTCTAAGTGTCCACAAATGTCAGCATGTACTATTTTGACACAACGATGAAATAAAATTACATACGTCAAAACGGTTTTACCACCACCGGCTATTGCACGTTAGTGGGCGGCACCGGTGCCCTTCAATTCACAAGCAGACTTACGAATACCAACACACCAAAGCTCCTTGTTGGTGCCATCTCGCCAATCCAAGAATTTTGGATGCTCAAAGAACCAGGTACAAGTTCCTTCGTGAAGTGATTTGATCACAGTATTCTGTCTTTCTTCAAACTTCACGGTTGTTATCCAATTTAGAATCGTTTCATCCGGAATTTCTGACGGAATTCAGTAACGGGTTTGAGGTGATGGAACAATCCTCGCAGCACGAAGACTTTTTACCTTCTGCTATCCTACGCCCTTCTTTTATTTCTCCCAACACATTCAGTTCAAGTTTATCCAGCTGCGACGGTAAGATTCGAACAGCGTTGTCGATATTTCCAACCCGGGAAGAGACCAGAGCTACTGAGGTTGAAACATCTTTCACTTCACTGGAAATACCGGTTATCTGTGTCGTAACGTCTCCTAATCCATTCTGTAACCTCCCATCCATCTTCTCAATTTTAAGACTAAGCTATCAGTACCTACTCTATAGAGATCTTTATTACACTTACTAAGCAAGAATACCTAAAGCACGTGTAACGTCGTCCTTTGCCGAGTCCAAACTCTGGGCTAAACTCAGGAGTGTCGTTTCCTTGAAACAGTACACAGACTTGTCAAAGATTCTTTGCATTGAATGACCATACTTCCATGGTTTATCGGATGGCTTCAATTTCTTCAATCGCATCTCGACGACTTCGAGAGCATCAACGCAAGCAACGATGCAATCTTCAATACTTTGCGATGCGCTCGGGTTAAGCGATCCATGGTTAATGGTAATAGTACTGATAATTTCGAGAACACGTCGACAGTTCTTGGTCGATTCTAACAATTGTTCCATCTTCGGGCCATAGTCTTTGTACGAACCATAAAATGTCGCAATACCTTTGCAACATTGAAGTCCAAGAGAAACCATCCCCACCACGCCAGCAGCAACGTCAAAACCAGACATTTCAAACACCCGAAGATAATGATACTTTGATAAAAACAATATAGAGAAAGAAATGCAAAGAAACAGCAAAAATTTGGAATAATTCAGTAAAATTCAAATAATAACATCATTTCGAAGTGTTACCTGAATACACCGACTCACCGAGCATCCCCATTCTGCAGTGCTGAGCCTCATTATGTTGGTTGCCATGCTGGCATTGCATATGCCGACGCGCGCGGTTAAAATAGGCTGTATGCACTTGAGGTTGTCGTACCAATCAACCCATGGGATAAGCTGGTACAGATTTCTTTGGACCCACCTGCAGTACTACCCAAGTTTTCAAACTGAGTCAAGGTAATTCTATGTTCAAATGCAAGAATTTCAAGAAGCATCCTGTTTCTCCCTTTGATAGCCGTCAACAGCTGTGGTTTTATCTGGAGCGCACACATAATTTCATGTTGTCTTAGATAGTCATACGTGGGCAGTCAAATCGAAAAGAACCCCTTGTGACAGATCTAGACCAATATATATACTCTAAACAAAATTATCTAAGCTTTTAAATCTTGAGTACGGATTTGCATTAAGCTTTGGCAAGGGCACAGTGGGCGGCTACAATGCCGTTGGGTCCACTTCAAGCTTATGTCGATTAAACTCCGAGACACATCATGTGGAACTTCACTCCCTCGTTGTTGAAGAGCGGAAATAATCAGATCAGAGTTCGAGATATCAAATGTGGAGGAGTATACACTAGCGCTTACAGTAATTATGGACTTCTCGCCAGGAAAGGTTTCGCTTAATGTGGGACTCTCTTATCCCGTAGACCAACCTCAAGAGCAGAGCAAAGAAGCAAGCAATTATTTTGGATGTTAAGTACCAATACAGGTAAAATCCTTGTAAACTCTGCTATTTCTGATTGATGTAACATTTGGTAGGCTTGCTGCGAAAATTATTATGCTTATCGAGATGTCAAGTCTACATTCTCTGAAAGATAATTGCAAGAATCACTTGGATCGAAAAGTCTTGATGCTACTACTGTAGCTTCTCGGTCCCTCCTTTCTTGTTTCGGTGTCCACAAACTTCCGGGTATCGGAATCCGATGATACCTGCGGAGCGACGGAAACATCTCCCGCGTAGATAAATCCACTATTTCATGCAGGTCCAATTGTACGAGATACGATGTAACTGCGGGGAGGCACGGGAAGATCTCCCTCAGTCAGAAACGATATCGATTTCCTAGATACCCATTTTACGACAGGTTCAACGATAGCAAAAACGCAAGCCCTTTCGATACTTTGTCTTTTGAGTAACGATGTGCTGATTGCCCTTCCCCCGTCAAAAGCTTCTTTGGGCCTCAAAACCCCATTCCCAGCACTAATCGAGGCCTAATTCACACCGGCATATGGCAAAGATTAGCAGTTTGGGCTAGAGGTGCCGCCTGAGTGAAGCGTGGTTCAATGTTGTGGCGTGGTTAAAACTGCGTATGGAGACTTAGAATCCGTTATCATCGGACTAGTTAATGATTCTAGAACTGAAATCCGGTATTTCAAGGCACAGTGGTCACTCAGCGTTCAGGGGAGAAACCTTGAGAGTAAGCCTGGCCTTAGTTTTGATTCTCACTTTCGAGAAATCCCACCATCCTATTGGGGTCCAAAAAACCTTAATTTGCGTTAGGGGTCGGCAAGCAACTCGTAACTGCGAGAGACAGACTTTTCAAATCGTTTAGTAGAAAATCATGTAAACCCTGTTCAGTTCCATAGTACGACGTGAATCCTTCCTGGAAACAAATTCCTTCCAAAATCCGGCTCCCAAAATCCGGCTCCCAAAATCCGGGGTTACAGAATTACTCCTTTAGGAAATGACTCCGTCGAATCCAACATACAGGGACAACACACAATCACAATGATAGGGAGATGAAGAGCACGTTTCAGGGTTCACTTGCATATGTCACTTAAGGATTTGAAACACAATACACGTTCAAGAAACGTGGTCTGTTGAAATTATGATCCGACATCATGCATGCGAGATGCGAGGCCGTTAGGATTCAGATTGGTGGCTGTTGTAGTAAGATCGACTGTCATCTGTTAGATAGGCTGTTTGCGCTGGCACCACGAGAGACTCGTAGGAACTAATGCTTTGCTATTCGCCTCATCGGGCGGATTGGATATGCAAAACTGTCAGCAGTTAGGAGAATATTGTAAAGGAGCGTTGTAGAGATGGTGGGGTGGTCACATACCCTTGTACATCTACTACTCCCATGATACCGCGCGGCACTATCACCCAGCATAATTGACGAATCGATTTTCAAGTTGGCTCGATAAAGATTACGATTAGGTGGACTTACAGATGATTTGCACGAAACTGTCCTGTTTGAGTAAGAACTCGCTAGTTAAAGCCCCTTTAGGTTGTGGGGTCCCGATTACGCGCCACACTAGGGTATATAGGTGACGTACTTCTTTTAAGGTTAATCTCTAATTTTCAGCTGCCACGCATGCATAGCTAAGAACACGTGGAAAACGTGTTTGTCCAAGGGGGAGGTTATTTATAAGCTCGCAGAAGTCATGTTTCGTGGCTAGCTGCCGGTAAGGCGAATCCGCCATGATTTGAAACATAAAATCATAGGAAGATTAAACAGCAAAAACTCGGGGCAGTACTTTAACTGGGTGCCAGCAATCGGGTAGTGTTATGCAGCCGCTGCTGCGCCATTCAGGAGCTGCTATAAATGGGGACGAACCCACCAGTTAAGCGAGAATCACAACAGGGGAAAGTAAGCCTCAATTGAAGCTTTCTTACCTACTATCTGAACACGCGACTTTCATAATTGGTAAGAGCTTACGATAAGGATACTAGGTAGCATTTGGGCGCTGTTCATATGACATACATCGATTAAGGGGGAGGCTCATCCAGTAAGATGGATAATTGAATATGTAGTGTAATGTCAGTTAGCATGGGGGCCGGGAAGCTGACTAAAAGGAGCACCAGACCCGGCTTCCAAGCCAATCCCGCCGCCAACAGCGGCTGCGCAATGACAGGGTGATATTTCCAACAGTGCCGCGAAGTTGCATTCTGTTCAAGGTCCATTTTCTAAGATTGATCTTGCACGATGCCTCCGAACGATTTATGACGCCCTGGAAGTAGCTGTAAATAGCGCCTGGTTTCACCTATCCCCCTCTTTTGCAATCCAACCATCGTTGGAAAACAGGAAGAGGATCAAAAATCCCCCAATAGCCTCTTCTGAACACGAAACATCAAATCGTGGCTGATTGGAACTTGAATCTTGTTTTGGCAGCGTATCATCAAACTTTCTTCGACATCAGCCCCGATATATGCTTGAATGTGCACAACATAGCGCAGGAAGCCATAGTTTTTGGAGAGTACAAAGATTGGCAGTCTTTTCGATTTTGGGCAGTGAAAAGGCAGTTCGCTGAGACATTTCTACTCGTTAACTCAAATCTTAAAGACTCAGACAAATCAAGAAAATGGTAGGTGTTGGAGGTCGTTCCGGAGGTAAGTGATGATAGAGTCAATTCCCCATCATACTTCTTTACTTTTTGTCTAACGTATGACAGGTTGTCACACTTGCCGCCGTCGCCGCGTCAAATGCGATGAAGTTCATCCAAAGTGTAATAGATGTGCCAAAGCCAAAATCCCTTGTGAGGGTTATGACCGAGACCTCAAGTTCGTGGACGAAAAATCCCGAGCGCAAAAACGAGTTCAGGTCAAAAGACAAGCCTATCTGGAGTCAATACAGGCTGAGCAAGGCAAGCTCAAATCCAGTCGTCGCACAACTCAACTCAAGACGGAAACACAAGTTCCACCAAGTCTTTCATTGGCAGGCAGCGAGACTATAGTTAGACTAACTTTCATGCAAAACCAATTATTTTCGGGATGGAGGATGTTCATACCTTGGACTATGTGCGAATATCGAGGACAAGATAACTGCACAACGACCCAAGCAGTTGATGCACTGAGTAGCATGTATTTTGGACGGATGTATGGAGATGTCAAGAGTGTTAACGCTGGGGTCAATTCTTATAGCAAGGCATTACCTTTATTGGGTCGAGACCTCAAAGACCCAAAGGCCTTCACACTATCCACTCTTACCAATGTTCTGAGTTTAGTCATCTATGAGGTTTGTATAGTTTCCGTAGAATACGATCGAAGAACTAACAGATAATCAGATGTTTGCGTCCTCTCGTGGGGGCATGATACAACATCTGGGTGGCATACAAAGATTAATTGAGCAATGTGGACCGAAACGCTTTCAGACACGACCATCGCTGGACGTCTTTATCACTGCTAGGATGGGAATCATGCACCATGATATGGACGTCAGGAGGCGATGTTTTCTAGAAAATCCAGATTGGCAGACGATACCATGGCTCAAGGAACCAAACATGAAAGACCTCCATATACAAATCTGTGATCAAAAATGCTTCATACCTGGCCTTCTTGAGGATATGGAAGCTTTGAGGACTGGTCTACGCGCTGCTCCCATGAACTTTCAGAATCTATGTGCATCCGTCACAATGCACCTACGAAACTTATACAATTGGAGAGCTGCATGGGAAGCACAATATCCCAATTGTGCATATCTCGTTCCAAATACAGATCCAGACCTTCCGTTCACCACGGCAATACACTACACAGAGATAAAAAGAGCAGTAGAGAATTGTCATTACCACACATCCCTACTTGCTCTCTACCGAATGGCCAGAATATTGTATGGTCCGACTTTCTCCTCTACTTCCATTACCGCAGATATTCCAATCATACGAACGAATCCCGTCCTCCTTCTTCCCAGTGACTCAAAAACACTTCAGGACATTGCACACGAGTTTATGCGATCAATCCCATATCATTTGTTGGAATCGCACAGGCATGGAGGGTACTTTTTCTTGATGTTTCCGCTACGGAGTGCCTTTGAGGTGTTTAGAGAGGGTTCCCTGGAGTGGTGCTATTGCGTGAAGCTTTTTAATGAAATGGCAGAACAGGGCGGATTTCTGCTTGCTCGAAGGTTAATGCCATCTGGCCTTCGGGGAAGATTGATGTCAGATGAAGCAATCAACACTTGAAGATTCCAACATTTGTTCAAAGATCGACTCCTATATTCACTTCAGACGACGCTCTCAAGAACTCAAAGAAACGACACAAGACTTCGCGCTTCTCCATGAGAAAGGCCATTGGGGGACTTTGATGGAATATCGAATGGACTGGCATGAACCTTGGTAGTCCAGGCTAACTTTTGAACAAGAGCACGGGCCCTGAAAGATCGCACACCTGTATTATATACACGAGAACAAGACTTTTCTATATTTCAGATCCTGTTCTATCTTCACTCCCAGTATCACACACTCATAATTCAAATTGAATTCACTTGAGACTTTGTCTAAGCCACTCTCTGGGCGTTGCTTTGGGGCAAAGGTACAAGAGAATTTCCAATCTTCATTGGAAGTTCCTATATACAAGTCACTCGTTAGACGTTAGACGAGCAAGTGCGAATATTTTGTTCTGACCATGAAAACTGTTCAAATGAAATTGATTTCAACAATATCCCTCTTACTTTCATTCATCGCATCTCGTGCTTCGACGAAAACTCTCCAGCGATTACCATGGTAACTGTTGAACATGACTTATCTTCGCATATACAACCAACTTTGAGTATAACAATAATTTCAATCACAAGAGAGTTAATTGTCCCTCACTTTTGACCCCACATCGGCTCCAGAACTCTTCTGTGGATAGTAGTACCAATGTTCGGCATTTGGAATTCCTTTCTATTCCAGACGCTGGCATATTCCACTCTATTTGAAAGGAGGGCCGAAATGTTCCACTCTGGAATGGAATCGTGGAATCGTCACCAGATGCCGAACGTTGGTGAATACAAACCCATCTCACCTCCCAAACAGTCTCTCCGAAACTATACATGAAAGGTAGTGGAGTTTTTCAATCCGTGACTACATGTATCAAATTCTTTGTTATATTTCCTGTCTTATGATCACAAGCCCCACCGATGAAAATCAAGATTAGGCAACTGCTTCGGTCACGCAAACATATTCATAGATTCATCTAACCTTACTACAAGGATCGCGATCGAGAGTCGACTGTGTTTTGAAGTTTTAACGATATATGTGCACATGGACCGAGCAGAGCCAAAACATCGTTATGTATCTGAATTTCCGTAGATTAATTTTCCCTACTTATATTACGCGGCTCAAGCCCCAACTATCACCAGACATACATATATACCCATGCATCGATCATACACAATCTATGGAAATTCAAAACTTCCGTACTCGCTTTCAGATCAGCCTAGATGCCCATGCTTTTTCGTCTCGTCAACACAAAACTCAACCCTCCTCGCTTAACTGAACATATATTGTACCCTTATAGTATGATGTAGGACAATCACATCAAATGAAAATCCCCAGAAGACAAGTTAAGAACCCAAAAATCCACCTCACACCCCATGATACATACCTTTCCATAAACTGCATCTGCCTCGCTATTTCCCAATCTTGCACACCCGATATACCCGAGATACCTCTTGTTTACTGAGCGCCAAACTTCCACCTATCACCCTCCCCGCCTCCAAGTTCCAACCATACGAGCCTATTAACCTACCTATCAACTACCTCACACTATCAACCAACCATCTCAATACGTTCCGTCGTACTTTAAAGACGCACCAAAAAGAAACATGAAACACCCCACTCTTCCTAACTCCGAAACCCACTCCAAGAATAATACCCCTCCATATATAACCTTAAGATCAGCCTATTATTCCGAAGCGAAAGGCATGTCTGCAGCAGCACTGCACTACATGTACCTACCCTACCTGGTACCCTAACCCAACCCACCCTCGCCTCAGTTGCGCATGAATGAGACGCTAGAAACCCGTTTCCCCGCTGCGCCCCACCGACGACAGATGCAAGCAATCTATCCGCAACACCACAACCCAAAAGCCCATTCTTATCTCAACCTCGATGTAGAATTTCGACGTGGATACTGGATGATTGGTTCGCTTGGGTTCCTCCTCGTTTCTTATCTGATGATCATGCATCTCGTTTAGTATTTTGCCTTTCTACACATCTAGACCTTTTTATTTCGCGAAAATAAAAAATAAAAATAAACCACATCTTCTCGTCTAATCTCGTCTTTGAGGTATTTAACGTATACACCTGACGAAACAACTACTCATTTTCTTATCTATAGAATATCCAAAATTCCCGCTAGTCTCTATCGCCACGCGACTACTATATCCATATTTTCTTGACCTTGTCATTTTTGAGATCATCTTCGCAAGCTATTCTACATAACACCTGTAATTCTGTACACCCCTACCGACACCCTCACGAAATACTTTCAGCTCACAACTTCAAAGCCTTTTGACTTTCACAACCGAACTCGTACACACATGCATCCACCTCCCTTTTCAGTTCCACTCTACAATTGTTCACTTGCCACCCTACCTCATCGCCGCCTCTTCTTCCCCGCATACCCAATCTCGAATCCAAAGTCTCTTGCCCCAACCCGGTCTGATCTACATGCACATGTCCTCTTCCGATTTATCACAAGCCACACTTTATTCATCCATACACTTCTACATTCGCGTACCCCTACCGCGACTTGCCCCATCGTTTATGCATCTAGTTTTAGGCGTCTGTACTGTACACGCATGTACCCCATCTTTTCCGTCTCGTCTCCCGTATTGATATTATCACGTAAGCATACAGACTACACGCGTTCGAGGAGGTACATGCATACATGCATGCATGCGTACACGGTACACCCAACATCTCATTCGGCACACACCTAAACCAAACAACTACATTCATCACCGGTACTGTACAGTACAGTACATGTACCAAATTACTCATACACCTCTCACGCAGCATCTCCCTTCTGCATCTCGTATTGCGAAACTAAACCCAAGACCACCTACAGACATATCACAGCTACACTCATCTACGTCCATCACACCCCCAAAACACTCCCATGCACACACTACCACCTCCCCCATTCTTCCCTGTTGCCGTATGACAAAACACAACCCCCTCTCCCCCCCTCCCAAAAACACCCAAAACTCAAATCATATTATTCCTCAACGCTATCTCAAATCCGCATCAATACCTCGTCATCCCATTCCCATACACCCCATACAACCTCCCCCATTCTTCACCCTTACCCCGGTATAAACAAGCGACAACCTCATACCCAACCCCCTCCATGCGTAAAAGACACAATACAATACACACATCCCCGCCCGAAATGACATCATGCCCGTATAGGATACACCCTTCCATGTACCCATACATCCACGGTCTACACCTACCGTGACCGACGTCGTATTGCTCACCTAGCCCCCAAAACATACACCGTACATCAATACGCCGTACACCTACATACGCAATACCGGCGGAGATGCATATGTGTGTACACCACTAACCTACCCTACCTTACAGTATTCTAGTTACACCTACTCCCCAAGTCCCCAAGTTCCCAAGTTCTTACATCCAATCCCCTCTCATCCCCACAATACCGTCTCAAGCCCACCTGTAAGCTATACAATAACCCATTCAGAGCGGCCACGCGGAAGCAGATAGCGCTAGCAGAGACACCAAAGAACCACCATTCCATCGTAGGAGTATTAGAAGTTCAGGTGGTACAGCAGTAAATACAGTACACCCCTTCCTGTGGATCGTGGCGTGAGATCATATAGTAGCAGGGGTTTAGCGTGTCTACTACCTATAGAGCCTTTGTGAAGGAAGTATTTTTGTAGATATGGAATCTTGATTTTCACTACTTTACCTATAGTTTTATTACTTGAACTGAAATAGAAACATGACCTCTAATACCGCACCATATGGCCTGATCTAAACCCGTAGTATTAATTCCACACTCACACTCACACTTGCCACTAACTCACTAACCATAAAACGCACCCAATTCCACTAACACAACACAGCCTATGTACGTAGCATTTTAATCTTTATCACTTAGTACCTGACTTGATGTGAGATTCCTGTCGAGTGACGGTTATATAGGATTTGTATTTGATTTCAATTATTCACTTACAGGTACTAAATAACACACTTACTCACCTCCCTCACTTCTTTCAGCTCAGCTCACCTCACCTCACCTCACCTCACCCATAACCACCACAAGTTCCAAAACGAGAGCGAAAAAAATAAACACTTCACATTAAAAAAATTAAAATTAAACTTGAAATTAAACTTAAGGTCCCAACTCCCCCTTTCCCCCGCCTTTCCCCCTTTCCCCCTACCCCCATTCCCTCAAATCCTAATCCTCAACTCCTCTCAAATCCCCTCAAATCCCCTCAACTCCAACTCCCACAAACGCCACAGGACCACAACCGCGACCACGCCCAAATAACAACAACTCATCATAAAAACTCAAAAACGGACAGAGAGAGGGGGGGTATAAACGATATTTCGCAATTTCAAACAAATCAACAATCCAAAAACATCACACACAAAACACACAAAAAGACAAAAAAACACGAAATGCACAAAATACAGAAAAAACACAAATCAAACGAAGAAGCAGAAAAACACAAATCAAACGAAAGAAGCAGAAGCAGCAAGTGTAAAAGTAAAAGGAATAAGGTATATCCATCTCCCATCCCCAAGCAACTAACCCTCACTCCCTCCCCCATCCATCCACATCCACATCAACCCTCAAAACTCAAAAAAAAAAATCACCCCTCTACAAACACCACCCAACAAACCACGCAAACACCACCCATCCCCAAAACTCCCCCCATCAACCAACCAGTAAAACACCCACCAAAAAAATGCTATCCCCTCACCTGCGTGCCTTTCCTTTCTAAATTCTAATTCCAATATTGTATCCGCTGCCCACAAAAAAGATGCTACAATACAATACAGTACAGTAAAAAACTACAAAAACTACAAAGCCGAAGAAGAAAAGTATGACAACACCAAACAATAAAACCAAAAAGAAAGAAATAAGAAGAACAAGAACAAGACCAAGCCTGCGAATGTGTGGAGATGAATTTGTTTCTTTTCGCGCAAAAAATAAAAACAAGAACAAAAATCCCTCCCAAATCCAAATCCAAGTCCAAGTCCAAGTCAAAGAGACACACAAAACAAGACCCCCCATACCATCTCCCCTCCCTCATGCTATCCCTCAATTCCCCCCATCAGAAAAGATTTTCCCATCATGTGCTCATTATCCCCAAGTGGAGGTACTCAGTGCCCCGGATTAATCACCATGCAAATTGACTCATGCCTTCTGACCGCAAAACAATAAAACAAGCGAAGGAGAAAAAAAAGAGATACCAAACACACACGCTTTGCTTTACACTTGTCGCATTCAAGGTAAATACTTTTTCGTAAAAGTCCCTTCACTATAGCTTTAGCAAAAAAAAATAGAAGGCATCTTTCCCACCGATCGGTGATGCAATAAAAAAAATAGTGTCCGAATCAAGAAAATTCCCCAAAAATTCATTATGAAATATGCACCATCACACACACCACACTCCTTGAAATGCTCATCTGAACCCCCATAGACTCCTAAACCCCATCTGCATATGCGGGAACCCCCGACCCACATACAAGACAAAACAAAACAAGAGATGGATATCTAAAACAGGCAGGTATTGATTGCGGGAAGGAAACAGGGAACAAGGAACGGAGAATTGATTAAGCCGAGGGTATAGGTGCTTGTTGAAGGGAACATGGGAATTGGTAGGCTGAAAGCAATAAGATGTTGACAGGGATCACGATGGTGGAAGAGGGTGTCGAGGAGGTTGTGATGTAGACCGACGAGGGCGTCATGGATGGCATTGGCGTGCCCACTGCCCACTGCACTGCCCAGACGGCCAGCCAGATGAGTATGGAGGATGTATCTCCAAAACGGGGCAATTGATCTGAAGGGTGCAGGAAAATACGACCAGTCAATCCAAGCTTGATGGAGGTTGTACGTCTGATAACGTCTTCTGGCGTTGGGCGTATTGCAGCGACCAGGCTTGATGCTATCCACAGATGGTGGTGTAGTATGGGCTGCGCGTATGAGGGGATACGAGAAAAACTAGGGTTGGGAGCGCGGGGTGGCTTGTGTGGCGCATGACCAATGATTCGTGCAGGACACCCTCAAACGAGCCCCCCCAGTGGCCCCCTCATGGTTCCTCACCCAATCAGCCGACGGCATGCAAACATCATCGCGAGAGTGGCATCTGGTGACTCTGGTGTTGCTGCTGCTGCTGCTGCTGTGAGAGACTTCGTGGAAGCCGGCTCTCTCCCCCGGTCACCGCAGTATCCGCAACGTTGCGATTGTAATTCATCGGTTGGCTCAATGCTTGATGGTGAGGGGGGCCAGAAGCACCAGCTCCGCCCGTAGTGTTCGCGGCGTTGTTTTCGAGATACGGCGACATATCCCATGAACCTCGACTGTTCTGCGGTGGGCCCAACTGTGGGTACTGCTGCTGCGAACTCTGCATGTGATGCGGCGCGCCCCCTTGCCAATGATTAGACGGCTCGTGGGGGTGGGTGGGCAGGCCCACGCGAAGATCAGGAGGACCACCCGTCAAGGACATCGTCTTCTGGCTTAGAGGCGAGAGCACTCGCGCGGGAATGTTTGCCGCATAGCCCGTTGAACTTGTCGACCCTGAGATCGATCGTGGTGAGAGAGCCCCATGATGATCTCCAACGTAAGAGATGCCGGCAGATGATCCTTCAGGAGCATAACCGCTCGAACTGGCAGGCGTCAGGATCGAAGCCGGACTGGCAGACTGACTCTCAATTAGCAAAACTTCCACGGCAAACTGTAAAACATTCAGGTACTCACATATTTACCGACGATCTTCTTGAGGGCCGACGCTAGATCTTTCCAGTGAAACACTTTGACGTCTTTCTCGATGTTGCGAGGCTTGGGGGTTGGGAATTTCATGATGACTTGGAAGAACTTTTCACTCTCGGCCTTTCCCTTGGACACCGTCAGGGGACGAAATCCTTCTAGATTCCTTCGGATCCGATTCTTCTCCTCAACCGTAAAACGTTCTGAGATTAACTGCTCCAGGAGGTAGATGGTGTCCACGCTGGTGACAAAATATTCATTTCTCTCTTCCCAGAAGATACAACTAATGCAAATACTGGATGGGTTTCGATCTTCAGGGGTCACAGGTTGAAATGTAGTGGTGATTGTGCTCCCTGATTGTGACCTTCGGAACACTACCAGTCTTCTTTTTGCGTTCTTTTCTTCTTCTGACCATAGATCTCGCATGGAAGTGAGTTCACCGTTGATTTCAAGCTTCGCCTTATTCGGGTAAATGGTGTACGCGTTAAAAGGTTGACCAGGATGTGATCCATGAGGTGTGGTTCCAGGGCTGGGGGTGTTCTGCAGTGTTGATGTTCTAATCAGGGCTGGATTTGCCGATGAAGCGGGTGACGGAAGCGCTGACAAGGATGAGCGATTCATCCCTCCATGACTTCTCCCCATGGAAGATCCGTAAGGACCATTATTCCAAGTTCCGACTTGTGGCGAGGGGGCTTTGTGAGTTGGGGGGGAGGCATTTGAGGAATTTGAATAACCATATCCCAGATGTCTTGATGATGGTTGCGAATGAAACCCGGGTATTGCTCGCTGGTATTGCGGGACAATACTGCTGTAGGAATGACTTGTTGGTAAATATGACGAGTATGACGAACTTCCATCACCAGCTTGGCTGTAGCCATAGCCTCCTCCATACTCTTCTTTAGGTCGCAAGAGTTGTGATGCAGACCTCTTCACGGGGCTCTGCATTAAATTCGGGGAGTCGGCAGATACCTTTCTTTTCCTGGAAAGGTCATGTCCTTCATTTGCACTTTGTATGGAGCTGATATAGGTAAAACTGCCAACGCTGGTTTTGGCCATCACATCTCCGTCCCCACTCTCCATGAGCATCTCAATGGGTACCTGCGGGACATCCCAGTTCGTTTCCGCAAAATCCGGCACATTGGCCGAAAGTGTGTACTGGCAAACCCCACCCTGCTGGTTAGACTTCGAGATTGATGCCTGACATTTGGATTGACCAAAGTTCAGAAAGAATACCGGCGTATTGCTTGTCAGCAGCTCGTAAAGAGAAGTGATGTAAACATAAATTCTTGTATCCCCGGAACCTCTCGTGGGCGAGAATGAAGTTACCTCGAGATTTGGCGTAGAGCCGACATTCAAGAAGGGCCCCGATTGATCATCATAAGGTGCCCGACTATGTGAAGATGGAAATGTCATTGGTGTCACTTGGGCGGGGTTGGGAAATCCGGGCGTTGAGGCTGGAGATGGACCAGGCTGAGATCCGTAGGAAGGCGCTGCATATGGAAACGAACCTTCAGGATAAGTTCGCGACGCATCATAGCCTACCTTGGACATCAGTAACCTTTGGATCACTGACCGACGATTGGAATCAAGAACCCACTTACCATGAAGTTGAGGAGGTTTCCCGTAGGCAGACATAGGGAAACGATCCTTTGGGGAGTGCACCCTAGCCACAAGGGCTCCCTCGTACCCTTCTTCGTGAAATGCTGCACTCTCGGGCGAGGGATATGACTCGTCCACAATAATGGGCGTATGGGACGAGAAATGTTCAGGCTGCAGCAGGTGAGTCAGTAAAGGACGCGCGGGAAGCCATAGGCAACAACCAATTTTAGGGACGAGAGGCAACTTACCCCAAGCGAACCGTAATTTGAGTATGCCAGTTTGGCGGTTGCAATTAGACCGGAGGGGAAATAACGAGCGATGACCACCAAGCAGATCCTAAGTATGCGAGACTGTCGTAGACTTCCAACGGAAAGACAACTTCTTGAATGCTTCTATCTCACAACTTCCAGGGTGAGAGAGACCAGACAATCGTGTCGGGTGGAGTCGTTTTGCGTTAGACCTCGATCAAGTAAAAGGCAAGTGCAGAACTGTATGCCCAGTTGCTCTGTCGGATGTTTTATTAAAGTTTGAATGGCTTGGACTAACGATGGTTGCTGGGAAGTTAAAGAGGAGCGTTGGGATTGAATGCTTCAGTTGCTGGACTTCTGTTGGACGTCTCGTTGCCGGATATACTAAGTTAGAACCAAGAAGACGTGAACGGGCAAGGATCGAGTCTCGGAAGTATGAAACTGGAGAATAAAGTATTGAAAGTATTGGTGCTGAGTGAGTGGGACGGGTCAGCCAGCTGGTCGATAATACCAGAATGATAAAGAGGGAACTGGATCGATGGAGGCCCGAGTGGGATTTGAAAAGCTGTACTTACCGAACAAGACAAAGACTTGAAGCTGTTGACGTTCGACTTGAGTTGGCCGGGTCCCAGAGGTTATGCAGCCACCCGAATATGCGAACTGGAAGAGAACTTGTTAGTCGACTAGGTTATGTCGTCACGGTCATGCTTGCAAGTGCCGGTGACTTTCCAAACGAGATACTGGGGGTGTAGAAAAGGTGGTGTAAACAGGCAAGCATATGTACACATGCGAAGTTGAAGTTGGAGACGAGGCGTGGGTGTGCTTCTGGCGCGAGATGTTGTGCACAGATGACTTGATGCAGGGATGCAAGGGGGGGTGGTTGAAGAATTGGGTGCAAGAGGAGCTAAGAGAAGCTAAGGGGAGCTAGCAAGAGCACTCACATTTAGAGGGGTGTAGGGAGGGAGTGGGGTCAAAGTGCCGTGCAGCCCAGCCCGGTGCAGCTCTTTTTCTCTTTTCTGTAGTGGAGCAAACGCGCAGGACACGCCTTGATTGAGTCCTCTAGAAGCTGGAGCCAAGTCCGGGCAGACTCTCCACCTCACCTTACTCCACGACCGTGGCCGCGTGCAAAGCGGCTGATGGTTAGATGGGGGTTGGAGGAGTGAACTGAAAGAGGTCACCACAAGCGAATGGTTGTTTTAGCGTAGCGGCACGGAAGTGTCAATAATAGAGCAACGCAAGCTCCAAGTGCCCAGGACTGTCAAACTTCGGCTTCTGTGTAAACGTCAACGTTTTCTCGTTTCGTTTCTAGCTGGTTCGTTTTCTAGATCGAGCCAGGTTGGAATTGAAGGATACACGAGAACCTCCGAGAATATGATATCTGCTGAAATCTGCTGAAATCGCCGCGAGTGGGTGTGTCTAGGAATCCGGAGTAAGTCGCAATAATGGCGCCGAAAGAGGAAGAAACACGGTCGATCAGATCTGGGTGGGGGACCGGTGTGGCTGCAAGATGGAGGGAAAAAGAGAGAGGGAGTGGGAGAGAGCGCAAGAGAGAGCAAAAGAGAGAGAGAGAAGGTCCTCGGGAGTGCTCTGGTCTGGGTGTCTATTATCCCACTTCCTCCAACACTCGAATGTCCTTGTCCCGGGCGTGTCGAGGTCCAAGTCCCGGTTCTCCAAACAGAGGCGGCCAGATTTTCCTTTCATGCGGTGAGTGGGTGCAGGTTTCGAGAAGATGGCGTCGCGGATATGAATATGGAAAGACCGCAAGGAGGCTGCCGATCTAGCAGATCATACCAATCAGTATCATATAGGGACTCCCTGTGAGGCCCAAGACCGATGAGATTGCCGGAGCAGAAGAAAAGAAAGAAGCTCTTCTGGAAAATGACGAGACGGAAGTGCCAATGGTGCCAGTGGTCCCAGAGACAGCCAAGGAGGTTGATCTGATCAGGGTCCGGCGAGGTTGGTCCTGGGAGAGGAAGTCTAGCTAGTAGAAGTAGCAACGAGAAGCAGCTCTTGATGCCCTCAAAATACAGCGCGGTGAGCAAGGCGAAGAATCATTGTGGTGTTGTCCCGGCTTTAGATTTGCTTGGTCCCGTCTACGGTGCGTCGGGAATGGCCTGTATGCCGTAGAAGACGGAGTATGGTAAAGTTATTCGTAGTGCCGCTCGAGGCTTGGAATGGAGGGAAGGCGCCTTCGGGGGGGTCTGGGCCTGTGCCTGCCGAGTAGAGCTAGCTGGAGAGCTAGAGCTAGAGCTAGAGGCTAGAGAGCTAGTTTGGATTATGACAGCTGGTTGTTGATGTGATGGGGTTCTGGTCGGGAGCGGCGTCGGATTGGAAAACTGGTGGTTGTGATTACCTCAACACTCACAGCACGTTGTTGGGATGAGGGCATCCAAGGAGAGGTATCTCTCTTCTCTCTTGGTCAGGGCAGAGCAGGTGTGTTCACGCCACCGCTCCTGCTTAAGGGGAGAGCGTGAGGCGAGGGCGAAGCACAGCTGTGAAGGACAGAAACTACAGCCCAAATACTCGGTACAGTTCCTACGTACGTTGCTCTCGAAAACACCGCAAGCTGGACACACGATCGAGAACCACCTTTTTGCAGGACGCGGAGGTGGAGGTCACGAAGGGGTCACGGGCGAGGGGGCATCTTCAGTCATGGCAGGCAGCTGGAGGCCGTAGCCGCACATAAAAATACCTACAGTACAAGTACTGTACAGAGTCCCTCCTACGTCCAGGCTATACGGAGCAGGTACCAGGCCAAGCAGATGGGGCAATTCCGACGGCGACATCGTTTCTCGCTCGCGAGAGGATATCCCAAGATAACCAGGTTTGCACGCCTACCCCCCCGTACGGAGTATGCTCTGTAACCACTGGCCTTGCGCTGTACGGAGTACATCGTGGGAGTACTGCGTATTGCGTACAAGGTACGCCCCATGCTGAGTTACCAGCGACGCCATCCCGACCAGTCGTGCTCCCCCAGGTGCGGTCGAGGTCAAGCCTCTGTATTGATGAGTGGCTTTGGTTGTGGCAATGTTTACTGGCAATGAGTGGAGGACAGCTTAGCAGGGCGGGTGTCGCGGGAGAAGCGAGTTGTCGTCAAAAAATGCATATGCTGTTCATCTGCGCTTCTGCGCTCTGACAGACCGGGCAGGCATCATGCCAACAGGGGACGCGGGCGGGGCCTCTCGTACAGTGCTTCTACGAAGTATCCAAGTACATAAAAGTAAAAGCGGCCGTCGATCGCTCTCATTGATTACCTAAATTTCCGGTACGAGGATATGGGCTTCCACTGCCCTCGAGTTCTCCTGAGGTGAGCATCATCATCCAAAGCAATGCTTTGAAGTGTTGACCAATTTCCATGCCCAAAATCCATCCCTTGGATCAATAAACAGAACAACGGGCGCTATGTTCGGCAGCTACAGCTTCGACACGAGCAGAACGAAGGGCCGGGGACGGGATACGGCACTGCGAGGACCAAAATAGAAGTCAAGTGCCTTAACTCCTTCGTTCTGGGCTGGGCTGGGCTGGAAGTGGCCCTGAATGACTCTGTTCGCTCACATCTCCACCGCCTCCGAGCTAAACATACGAAGTATTAGAAGTAGGCTAAAGTTGCTTCAGAGGAAGCTAACTTTGGAGGGGAAAGCTTGACAGTAACCAATCTGGCTCTGCACCGACATCTAATCTCTGCTGACACTGGACCCCTCGTCTCCGTCCCTCCAGAGATTGACTCTGGCACTGGCACTGGCACTGGCTCTGACTAAACATGGGAGGAATCTGTCATCCGCCTGTCACCTGCCCTGCCAAACACCAACTCCTGCGAACATCCTGTGCAGATGCTGAATCCAATGCAAACTCATCCTCTTGTTCCTCCTCTCCGGACGAACCGAACCGTACCGACCGCCTGGGCCCGTACTTATGCTAATGCTCATGCTAATGGATATCAGCTTGTGCATACGTGTACGGTAAGCACATCTCAGGAAACCCCTCCTCACAAAATACCGAGGGGTTCCCGTAAGTACCTCCGTACCTTGGCCTGCCTATAACGAGCGCCTCTTAAGCCTCCAGCTCAGGCATAGCCATGGCATGGCATGGCATCGCGGCAGCGATTGAGATAGATGTGCATGCATTCTGCACCTGCACGGCAATCCGATGAGATTGCTCCTCTCGTCGATTGGGACCAACGCCTCAACGGATTTTCCTGGTGGAGGGACAGCGGGGTTGATAGGGCCCCTTAATACTTCTACTTTCTACGAAGTAGTCGTATCGACGATGAAACTTTGAGCTTGAGATTGAATTGGAGCTGGAGCTGTGAGCACTCCCACTCCCACTCCCGGTGAGCAGCCGCATCTTTGGCTAGAGTGACGCCGGCAATTGAACCAGCCTGCCCATCAATCCGGCCAAGATGACCCATCGTCCAATTGTTTTCAGATCGTCTCCGCGCTTGCAGAGTTTCTGTGCGACCATCAAACGGTTCCGCGGATAGTTTGATTTAGTACGGAGGAGACTCCAGTACCGTAGTTTAGACTCTAAGACTGCTTAGTACTGTATACAAGATACTACCGGTATAGTACCGAGGGCAGTGCCGGACCCAGACCGCCAGAAAAGTTGAGGATCTTCCACCTCGAAACATCTCCTTCAATGCTGAGACTGAACGAAAATGGGAATGGCAATGGTAATCAATGGCAGCGACAGAAGCCGACCAAACAGCTGCAGCCTGCAGCCTCCTTCCACTGCATGCCTCTCTATCCACACATCATGGTCTGCGGGGAAATTGCTTATATTCCAACTGGGAACTTCGCTGAAACTCGGCTCGGCTCTGCCCGATCGTTGACTCCGCAACACCATACCACAGATGAGGAAACTCGGTTATATAATCATCATAATACGGACAGGTTGATTGCGATCGACTTGGTCGTAGATCAGCCCAATGTCCCAAAGAAGTCGCCAGCTGGCTTGTTGCTGCCAATATTGGCCATTTTTCGGACGCCCTCTTTGATAGCGCCAATCATAGATTCATCACCGAAGACCCGCATCTCAGATTTATGATCGACGCCTGGATGAGCTCAGCGGGAGACACCACATTCTTGCCCAGGACTGGACAGGGCAAGCCCTGGGCCGTTCTGTACGCCACCTGCTCACCCTAGTCAGTAGGGATTGCAGGCGTGTTGGGCGCAGCGCAGCTGCACCACTGAACTGGCGATGTGAGCTTTCTTCCCCACGATGCCTTCGTACAAGCTGTACTTTGTACCTCCTCCACCGTCCCTCGTCCCACATCACCACGAGTGAAGAACCGAGACCAAGTCTTCCAGAACCGCCGCTCTTGCTGTCGTGTCCTGCTGAGGGTGCAACACTCATCTTGCATTGCGCGATCCCGGCTCGGTGAGTGTCACCAGAGCCAACGGGGAAGAAAAGGTACACAACCTATCCGCAGTGCGGTAAACACATCTCGTCATTGGAAGCACATCACTCCACTGGGCACATTCTCGTCATGTGCGCTATGAATAGCATGAATAGCCATCTAAGAAGGCGCAAGAGGTCCAACCAGCCAGCCATGAATCGTTGAAGTCATTGGTCAACCAAAAACGAAGAGCAGAAAGTAGAAAGCACCATATCATCCATCCCCCAGTGCCCGCCTATCGCCGAGTTTGACTGAACATGAGTTGAGAGGAGGACGTCCCATGGAAACGCTCGTGGCTGTGTGTTTGATTCCCCGCCGTATTTCGTTCGCACCAAATCCTGTCGTCAGCTGAAATTTTCATGCATGGGTATGTGGTCGGTGAAGTTGGCGAGACGAAGAGGAAAGTATGAAAGCCCAACAACGACTGGCCAAAGCGGCATTGAAGCCGCAACATGAATTAAGTTGCAGATCGGGAGATCATAATGCAGGGACAAACCATTCAACCAGGTTCATTTCTTTGAATTCACCGACTATTTTTGACCCTTCTCGGACCTTTTGCATCTTCTCTTGTCATTCAATCACTTTCGTTCCAGTTTGAGTCCTAAAGCCTTGTAGCAAAGGCTTCTACTTTCAAGGGCCGGACGGGGCTTCTGATAGAAATCCCCGCCCTATGCGGGCAGAAAACTATGCGTCAACATTGAATGTACTTTGAGGTATGAGGGTAGGGCCTGGGCTTTTGCTTGACAGGTGTCAATTGAGCCTCTAGCGCCTCTTTCAATTTGGCATACGCCATTCTCGAATGGAAAACCACTCCTCGAGCCCGCAATAACATCGTGCTCCTTCAAATGCAAGGTCCCATTCCCATCATCCTTCTCGAACCCGAGTCCTGTAATTATCACGGAGATCACTTGATCACAACAGGACCGATCATCGGGATCTCTCTCCCCCCGTTTTGTTTGGTAACACTTTCCACCGTTGATGAAGGACATTAAGGGCATTCTTGAATCGCATCGCACAATATGAAAGGGTCGCGACGACGTTTCTTGGCCCCCCCATGTTGACAACAGATAATTTCTTAATCAGAACATGCGGCGCTCGGTCTCTCGAAGCCCAAATCCCAAGTACCCACTCCCTTCTTATCCACCATGCCGCTTTTCTCTTCCCCCCAACGAACAACGAACTTCTTCGGCAACTTGCATGTTTGGCTTCGTACAATTTCGGCATCACCCGGGGACCGCCTATCACCTCTCCTTCCAGGTTCCAGCAAATTGAGAGTTCGTGCCAACATGACTCTCTACTCCTGTCGAAACGAAATTCTGGATTTGCCGCTGTCTGTGTCGTTCACGCAGCATGTTGTTCTGTTTGATCTCCTGCCCAACCCTCCCAATCTTTTCAACCACGGCTTCGGAATATTTCCCCACTGATTCTGTCACATTTTCTTTTTTGGATTTTTTTTGGGATCTCGGTACCTGAAATCCGGAGAAAGAGAACCAGCCCCAAAATGAAATGTGACGCTGCGGCAACTCAAAATGCAAAATCAACGCAAAATATGCATGTCATCCCAAACACGCGGTCTTTCCTCCCATGATGGGGTCGTTTTTGTGATCGGATACGGAGGCTGTAGAACATCCGAATCTGGTCTTTTTTTATCATGCCTTGCATCCCCCCTCCCAAATCTCTTCCACTAACCAGCCAGCCAAAAAAAATTTGTCGCGAACATGCGGCTGAGTTTCTTTTTTTGTACTAATGAAAGATGAAAGGGCTTTCATTATCCATCCCTTTTCGGACGAGATTTTTTTCTTTTCTTTTCGCGTGGGTGTCTTGGTTGACCACGCGATTTTTTACGAGACGATGAATCTTTTTTTTTTCCCCAACTCTCCTTTTTTCCAATTCTCCTTTCTTTCCAACTCTCCTTTTTTTCCCAACTCTCCGTTCCTTTTCTTTTTTATTCTTGTGATATAGACTGCACAATACAATGTACCCGGCTGAATTTTTTTTTCGATCCTGGATGGATGGACTATGGCATAATCCGGTACTTTTATGTATGTATTGTATAAAGCCGGCCAGTGGCCAGTGGCCACCTTCTTGCAGCTCTACTCTTGCTAATGGTTAATACGTCTTCTTCTATTATTTTTTTCCTAAAAATAGAATACTCTGCGATAATAGACGTTATTAAATTATTCTCTTAAATTATTCTCTTAATCGATTCTTCCTTTCTCTTCTTCTGTTTCTTCGGAATAAAGGGGGTGTTATATAATATAATAACGGTGTATATAGAGGTACCGCTATATAATACGAAGAGAAAAGTAAAGTAAACTATAAATAATCCCGTACCTAATAAACTATATAGAATAAAACTTCTTTCTTTTTTCGAGGGTCTTTTTCTAGGGGAGAAGGGGATATAGAGATTAATAAACCATCTATCAAGACCACGGTCCATGAGAGGATTCTCGGTTCTTACGTAGGTAGCTATAGGTATTTCCGAACTTGTTTACCTATATACTTCCCTTTTCCTTTTAGAGGGGGGATGGTTTATTATTCTTCTGTTTCTATTTCTGTTTCTTAATTTGTTCTAGTTGTGTTTTATTTTTTAGATAGAGGGTATAGTGGTTTTCTGAGATGAAAGATGGAAATTGATAATTAGGTAAATAAGTACGTTATATACCTCCGTCTCCCTTTAGCTTACTTTTAAAACCTATTCCTTTTATCCCTTCTATTATAGTAGTATATAGTATAATATATACTATCCTATACTCCTTCCTTTCCTTTCCTTTTCTTTCCTTATTGTAGTAAATAGTAAATACTATTTTTATATCTCACTATAGTACCTAAGGTTTACGAGATAAAAATGTTTACTTAGGGAGAGAGATACTAAAGTATAAAGTTGGAGGGGGGGAGGAAGAGTTGGGTATAGGTATAGGTATAGGGAGGTAGTTTTACTAGTGTTAATAAAGTTTTTGAAGTAAGGAATTGGAATTAGATGGGTTTGGTCTTTGGTCTTTGGATGGGGGGGTTTGGTATGTACTGGATGGATGGATAGATAGGAGGTTGATCTTTTTCGTGGAATAGTATCTTTCTTAGTTCGCAGGAGGGTTAGGGGAGAGGGAGAATATTTGAGGGATGTGGGGTTTGGATTAGGGTATAAGGTTCTTGAGGTGTTATTTATTCTTAGGTGTGATTGTATGATTGAGATACTATATAGACTTAGGGATGGGAAGTATTATCAGTACGAGATAAAAGGGATTCTTTCTATCCTCTCGCGCCTTTTCATCTATTGCTCTGTGGTAGGATTATGAACATACTCTTGTAACCCACTTGGTATGTTCGTTGCGTTTGATTTTTTATGGGATTATTGGGGGGTACTGATTGTGGGTTTTTGGTTGGTTGGTCGTCTTGCAGTCTTCGACTTATTGAAAATGGATAGTACACCTAGCGGATATATGATTGTAAAAGGAAGTTGTGAAGGTTACTCCTATCATTTTGTATTTTGGTTTGTGTATGGGTGTTCCAGATCGTTTACATTACATTAGTTGATTAGGAGTTATGGTGTAGAGGGTGAGAGGAGTGGTAATGGTTGTGTGTTTGGTTTGGGTTGGTGGCTTGTTTAGGGAGAGTTATGTATAGAGGTTGAGAGATTAGTAATGGTTGTATGTTCGGTTTGAATTGGTGGCTTGTTTGAAGAGTGAGTCTACGAGTGGTATATTTCGTTGTGGTTTTGAATTATTGAGATGGAGTCTATATACTGTATATAATGAAAATTCTTTCTGAAATATATGCGCTGCGAGATCGAGTTTCTTGGGCTAAATATGCGGGTGTCTTTCTGTAATGTTCTTGCCTAAGTTAACTTAGATTACCCTTGGGTGTTAAGCGAGAGGGTTGATGTGAGAAAGTCTGATGAGTGGAGTTTTAGGCGGATGTCATCATGTCTCACAGACACTAGGTGTGTATTTAGGGAAGAGCAGTATTCACAAGAAATCAGAAACTTTCATAAGAAGCTTTCATGGTCTCTTTGTTTGTTTCAATCTTTCCATTGTCCTTGATATAGTAAGACAACTTGGAGATATTTGTGGAAATCACCTCATATCCGAGAATATTACTACAGGACTTTTCCGAATTAGCTCTACTTCAGCCCTTTTAAAACTCTAGAAAAGTGCTAACGAGGTTTCAAAGTAAATTATACCTAAATGAATTAAGCCGAATAGTTCCTTCCAACCTCTAATATTTTGGTGCTATTTACTTACCCCACTTTTCTAGCCAAATAGGCTTAGATAACCATGCGGTTAGAAAGGGTCACGGTGAATAACATGCACATGAACCCCGCATTTATAATACACCAGTATCACGGTCACACAAATAAGAGCTATCACAAAATTTGAAGAGAGGGGGGACGGGGGGCAAATCCCAACTTCTACTTCTATTCAACATTTCTTCGCTAACAACAAAATGAGCATCTGCAACCCGTACCCCGCCTGCACACCAGGCTCTTCCAACTTCCCCGCGATCTCAGGAACTTCTCTCCTCGCAATAGAAGCCGCACCCGTAACAAATTATTCCTCATCGGGCTGGTACCAAAACAACGGACCGATCACACTCTCAGGCCTCGAGTTCTGCAATGTAAGCTTTACTTACTCACACACAAACGCAAATGATCATGTCAGTGTCCAAGTATGGCTTCCACCCTCCAATTCCTGGAATGAGCGCATGGTCGGGGGAGGCGGAGGTGGTGTAGGCGCAGGACTTTTCGACCAAGCGTACGTTGTTATGGCGGGAGCTGTGAATGAAGGATATGTTTCTATTGGAACTTCTGCGGGAGTTGCGAGGGATATCTATCAGTGGGCACTCGATGAATATGGAGACGTGAATCTGGATCTTCTGGAGAATTTGGGAAGTCGTTCGTTAGGCGAATTGGCAGTCATTGGGAAAAGTGTTGTGGGCCAGTTTTATGGAAGGGAACCGAAGTATAGTTATTGGAATGGGTGTTCGCAGGGTGGAAGACAGGGGTATGAACTTGCTCAGAGGTTTCCGGGTGCTTTTGATGGTATTGCTGCTTCTGCACCGGCTATAAATGTAAGTGGACTTTCCTCGAGTTGTTTTTTAGTAAGTTCTCGCATGTATGATTTGATGTTATCAAAACAGGGATGCGCTTTTAACATAGCTGTTCTTACGAAAAGAAATCTAATATCTCCCCAGTGGAACAAGGACTTAGTAGCTGGTCTCTGGGCACCCGTTTTCATGAACATGAATGGGTACCCATACAATTGCGAGGTATTGGCAATCACCTCTGCGGCAATATCAGCATGCGATCCTCTCGACGGCGTGACCGATGGGGTAATTACAGAAACTTCACTCTGCACCTTTGACCCTAGATCGCAAATTGGAAAGGAAGTAGATTGCCTCGCTGACTCTGGACTTCCAAAAGTAAAAATAACATCATCGGCAGCGGCTCTCATACAAGCAATCTGGGATGGAGCAAAACACCCAGATAACTCGAGCATGTTCCCGGGATATACCAAAGAAACTATGACAGGCGGCTCATTCGGTACGACTGGAACGACTTGTACTAATGGAACCTGTGTTCCCTCAGGATATCCTTTGTCGCGCGATTGGATTAGGCTGTTTCTTCTGCGAGATCCGGCTGCGAATTTGTGGAATGCCACTTGGGAACAATGGGACAAGTGGTTCTATGAGAGCGTGCGAAAATATGGCAAGTTCATGGAAACCGATTCGACGGACCTTCGCGCTTTTGGCAAATGTGGTGGGAAGTTACTTACTTTCCATGGAGGGGTTGGTTTATCCCTCTTTCTTAACAATCATGAGAGTTAACTTTTTCGCAGGCAGATCAACTCATCACCCCCAAAAATTCAGAAGTTTATTACGACGAGGTAACATCTGTGGATCCAGGGATCCATGGTTACTATCGTCTGTTTCTAGCACCTGGTGTTCAGCATTGTAATGGCGGTCCCGGTGCGTTTCCATATGGTACCTTTAAGGCTTTGGTGAAATGGGTGGAAGAGGGTATTGCTCCAGAGACTTTGGCTGCCAGAAGTATTCCGAAAGGGAACGAAACTGTGTTTGAGAGGACACTTTGTGCGTATCCGAAGAAGCAGTTTTATAATGGTGGTGATGTGAATTCTGCGGATAGTTTTGGGTGTAGATGAAGATTCGGGATTTGGCTAGATTAGTCACAAGCGTATGGGCCTGGGGCCAGCTTGAGTGGAATAAGCAGAAGGATTAGAGGACAAAATGTCAGTGCTGGTGGCACATGTACTCATTTGGAATCAATGGCAAAATGCCTCAGTGAACACTGGTGAGATATATAAGGAGCGCATTGTCAAAGAAAGAGGGGAAAGTCGATACAGAGTTCGGGTAAAGAAGAAATTTGATGTTTCCTCGGACTTTTAAACAACTGACTTATACCAACTCTTTCCACATACTTATAGAGACATACCCTCCAACCCTGCTTTGAGCTTACTATACGCATCTCCTTCCTCTCTACGACTTTGAAATAAAAACGACCCTTCTACAAAAGATTCTGGAAAGGTTTACCCTAAACTCCTCACAACTTCATCACTAAGAACCGCAAGTCTCAACTACAATACGATAATTAATTACAGCACTACTACTGCCTCTCCCTTTCCAGCTGCAAAACACACATTCTCGTGAGAATGAAAGTGACGCCATCACTATAGCCAGATTATCTAACAGATCACTTCTTAGGAGAGGCTTTGCTCTGAAAGATATAAAAGCAAAAAACCAGATGCGGTCAGAAGAAGGAACTATTGTGTTGTTTATTGTAAACAGATGAGTAAAGTCATGATCAACTGGAAGTGCCTCATATTAGATACCTATTCAGATAACTAACATTTTTTATAGAGGGAGAAGTGAAAATATGACCTTTCTTTAGCGAAGTGTCACTACAGGAGACCGCAAATCTCACTCCATCAAACATCAGCTGTGGAAACACAGTTCAGATCATTTTTGCACGTCGGAATGAACTTGCCCAGCAGATCTCAATCCGCCCATCTTTTTTTGCATATTGAGGCCTTCAGTGCCATTTCATTGCTACGCCTTGAGCTCTCAGCTTTCTGTTGAAAGTGGTTTATAGAAATGAAGTGAGCCAACAACTAGTGTAGCCTAGCAACTATTCCAATAGCCCAACATACTTACAATACATAAGCACGAGTCTTCAACCCATGTGCTTGTCCAATACAAATACACCCCAAAGACGCATGAATTCCCGAAGGAGGAACGAGTAAACAGTCCTCTCGCCGCCCTCAAGAGGAACTCTCTCTGGTACTCGGCCCGATGCCAGTGATTCTCTTCAATCAGAATATGATCGCGATCACCAGGCCCCTTATCTAAAAGACACAAAGCTTTCAGCACCGACAGCAAAGCGAGCAGCATAGATGGTTCGGACGACAGGTTCGTTTCGCCTTCTCAAAAAATTTAGACGAAAGAACCAATCACACGACTAGACCATGTTGAAACCTGCACCACAGTATTTACATTTTCGTCGCTTTGATGAACCTTCATCCATCAAAATCCTAGTCTGGCGAAACTTGCTCGCGGGACTTTCAGATGCTGGGCAGCCCCAAGTCAAAAAAAAGAGGTGCAATCAACTCAAAGCAGCAATGAAGCCTTTCGGAGAGATTGTGACGTTCATCTCGTGTCATATTCTCTGTGCTAGTGATATGAGTAGATGTCAGGCTAAGGTCCAAGTGCTTAAGCAAAGTTGGATTCGAGGGTAGTCTGGTCGCTTCTTTTACCACTTCGCTGGGTTGACCTTAAGCATAGCAGGATGATAGTAAAGGCCCGAACTCCCTCCCATCTACCTTGAATTGACCTCGAAAATCCCCTGTTATACTTAGGACTGATAACATGTGGAGGGAAGGCATTATCTGGTTTATTTGCAGAGTGTGTGCCATCGTAGGCCTCCTAAAATCCATCGATATCTGTCTACCTCGATCTCGGCAAGGTGGCAAAATTCGACCAGTGTGAATGCTTTCTTTATAATTAGATGTCCAGTGTATGCTTGCTTCGTACTTTGAATACACCGGGGCCCCAAAATGCCTTCATTTTGCCAGGAACGTCCTGAGAAACCTGTTGCCCACGCAAACTTTTAGCTGCTACTGTACAGTCCTATACTAGTAAGTCTCCCAAAGCTGTCAGAACAAAAAATAATTCCCCTACCACTAACCTAGGGCTAATGGTTTGGCATGCTCAAAAGCTCTTCAATTTCTACATATCTGAATTCTTCCCATCCCAATGCACCAAAATCTTGGCTCTTGAGATCTGATGGAAAGAAAGTCTCATCCAAAACCTGGTTATCGCTGACCTTATGCTAGCTCGCTCGTCCTCAAACAAAGTAGAGTTTCCGATAACAAAAACTGCGCTATCCCACAGAAAGCGATAGTTCAACATATGCTTATGCATGTGTTAAACTAGGAAGGAAAGAAATGATTGCAAGATCACAATCATATCGATATATTCAATGTTGTTTTCAGTACAAGAATGTAAACATAGCTTTAGCATGGTTGGTGATTGTAGTCTCAGTCTCATAGTACGTAAACCCTGTATATGGCAGATAGATAGAAGAAAATTGGCGAAACACTTTGGTACAGCGTCAAATAAGCTTTTACAATGCTGGTTTACTCTACAGTCCAGTACTTCACATTATAATTCCATCTGAAAGTCAAATTTAGCAACTAGTCAGTAACTAGTTATAAACTATTCGTTCATTCCTCACTGCGAATGACTACAGATCCTTCCTCTACTATGTAACCCAATCCACTAGACTCAAGGCTCCAAGCAAGTCAAAACAAGTTCCAAAGTAGCTCAGGAGATGCAGAGTCCTATCAACGTGAAGAAAATGAACGAGGGGATACCATGATTCGTGGTGTTAGTTCGAAGGACAAGATGTTCCACAACAGTGTCGGAAGGGCTTAAGCCTGCGACTCTGATTGGTTAAGTGGCATTGGCTAGCAACCAGATCATTCGCCAGGAATAGGGTGTTTGTTTTGTGGCCTCTTTATAACTAGTTCGCAACTAGTTACTTCGTAAAAGCACTTGAGCTTACAAGGAGCCACTCACTGTCCTCAAACTAAAAGGTCATTGATTACCAACAATTGACGCAGCTCCAGTCAAACTACCACTAAAACAGCGATGCGCTAAAATTTAGCGCAATATAATTTACCTATCAATATGAATAGACAAACTTTGAGCCAAATCGGGCTGTCCACACCGTTGTATCTATACAACACCACATCGCAGCGTCTCACAAAACTCCCAACCGAGAACCAACATCGTTCAAAACATTTAAGAACACCACTATACATCCCTACTTTTGCGAATCAAAACAACTGACTTCATCCTAGCTCCGACTATCTCAAAACTAGGATGAACTCTCAAAACTAGGATGAACTCTCAAAACTAGGATGAACTCTCAAACCTATCATAATGAAAACCACAATGTTTAGCGATTAGATATCAATTAGCCAATGACAAAGAGATCTATAGGATAAACCAAGTATCGAGCCTTTTCACTGCCTAGACCTCCCTAAACACACGTGAGTAGAAGGACTAATCACCTCATGCATTCCCAAAACCTACTAGCAGACTTCTTCTCCCGAACCTACCCCGAAACAATCATAGTTTGATTTAGGATGGAATAAACGATGCTCACTCTACTACTGTATATCCAACGACAGCCTTTAGAAAACCAGACTCTCCCAGCACGTTGTCTTAAATGCGGGAAACAAGGAACTTTGCTTGCGTGTGAAACTATGGATACGAGGCTCCAGTTCATTTACATACACATACATACACCGCAGGTTCATGAGAGCTTTGGTGTCTGTCTCGGCTTGATAAGCTTTTGGTATCTATAGTACATTTACTAAGCAGTTATCGTGAAGATATAATTTCCTTAGTCCTGGTTCTGGTTTTAAAGACATTCTACTTCGTAGGAGATAATTCTGTTTAATATTTAATTCTACTACGGTACTCAGTTATCAGTACGGTATTCTGCCTTTACCTTATCATCATCCAACCCAAATCGAACTCAGCTAAAACACAAAAAAGCTTAATATCCATGCCCAAAACCTAAACATAGATCATGCACATACTTCGGTATTTCGCTGCCCAAAAGCCTTGTGCTGGAAAACTCGGTAAATTTACTTCTATAAATTGTTTGTTGGATAAGTAAGTCTTCTCACCTTTCTCACCAGAAAATCTTACTTCATGAGCAATTACTTCTAGATAATTTTGGTTGCTACTTCATATAGCCAGTGTTTCTGTTAGCGCAAAAATCTACTATAGTAATTATAATTCTAGATACAATATCAACGACGCATCGTGCTACTACAGTAGACCCCTACGGAGTCGCAATTAAGTTCCGACAAATCAAAACAGTCTTGTTTACCTTGTCAAACTACTTCTACCTAGGTGAGAACACAGATCAATCATATTTAGAAAAACTTCGTACTTCTACTTCGAACTATGATAGACCCATGAGAAACTCGTCACAAAAAGGACAAAGCTTCTCTATTCCCATAAATTCATAATTGCGATCATATACTCCCGTCTTTGTGGGGAAACATAATTTCAGGACGAGGAGGAAAGAGGAAGGTGGCCCATCTCTCATTTCTTGACTTGAAATTTAAAAAATTCGAAATGAGATAGGAGATAGGAAATAACGTCTACACAATAAAATACATAGCCTTATGAAAATTATGCTCCTGACAGTTAATGGTGTGATCCATCCCCACAAAGCCTTTCCAGCCACCAAAGGTCCCAAGCGAGGTTTGAGGTTCTTGTTTGAAGTAAACACATAGTGTGCCAAGAAATAAGGCATAGTCTATTGGTGTGCACCCTGGACGTCGATAGCATGTCTCGGCCCCGACTTTTTAGCGCTAACCAACGAATCAGAGACGTGGATCTAGGCATTATACAAGTCCACGGGTAGACTTTTCTCACATACGATCTACGAGACCGTGACAGGCGGCAACCCGACTTCCGAGCTGGCGGCCACCGTAAATTTACCCCCTTTAGAGTACTGTACAAGTAGAAGTTCGAGTTAAAGGGTCTGGACAGCTCGCGTCGCCCCCTCCCCTGTATACGACTTGTTATAGGCAGGGTATAACTCCACAGTATAGCCCTCTAAGCCAATTGAATTGTCCGATTCATGTGGAGGTATATCAGAAAGTGACAAGGGGGGGAGGGGGGAGACCCGAGCTGTCCAGATCCTTTACTTCAATAAGCTTGAAAAAAAAAAACACCCCCGCACTAGTGGGTTTGCTTGAATGTGAGTAACTCACGTTGCAAAGGGGCTGATACGGTAGGAAAGTAGGTATTGAAGAAAGATATAAAATGTATTTGTGTGTATAATCGGCAAATGGTATAATCATCATCTCTATCATTAAGTTGCCATAATCTTATGTTATGAACCCGCCCCCCGCCCCCCCC